>BPLR01004049.1:0-41694 GCA_021605095.1 Caerostris extrusa | reverse complement strand
AAAATTTCTGGTGTTGCTCAAGAAATATTTCTTGTAATTAAAAGAAAAATATCTGATTAAAAATATTAAAATGATCTATGGAAGAAAGTTTCAATTATACAAAAATTTTTAACACTTGAATCATATAAATTTACTGATCATACATATTTCAGATAATATTTAATGTTTAAATTATGGATATATACTAGCCTTATACATAATGGACAATCTAATTCTACTTCGACTAAAAAAATCATGTTTAATAATATTTTTATTTCAAACAAGTACTTTATTAGAAAAGACTTTAGTAAGCATTGTGTGCGACTGTTTTTTAACGTTTAAAAAAAAAAGTAAATTGGATGGGGAGAAATATAATAATTTAAATATCTTTTAACAATACATTTCGTTTGATTCAATGTTTTATTGAAAAATATTGTCTTACATTTTAACATATTTATTTCTAACTTTAAAAAATTATTCTCATTTTTTTAAATGTTCTTTTCTTCATCATTGAATATTTAAATGCATAGAAATTTCTTGCAAATGAAGAAAGATAACAATGTAGTATTAAAATAATCCAAATATCATTTTTTAAGTCAATTAATTTTCTTTTCTTCTAAATTCTAATGGCCAAAAAATAAATTGCTTTTTATATTCTAAGAATGAATAAAAATATTTTCTTGGAGATGTTTCGTAATTGCCTTGAATATATTTATATAGAAATAGGAAATACTAGAAGCACTGGAATTTGTATATATCGTTTTCTTGTTCTAAAAAAGGGAATACAAAAAAGATATTTCTATTTGAATAATTCATATATTTATTTTTGGTAGTCTGGTGGGAAAAAAAAAAAAAAATCTTAATTACTTTTTTGAAAAAAAAATTTGCTTTTATTGTAGGTAATCAATTGAATATTTCTTTTGAGTAAGACTTTATTTCTCTGGCGCTCAGTACCACAGGTTTCGGGTTCGAGTCCCGGCGGTGCCAAGAATGTTTGTAGTGGTTCGGAATCCCCTTTAAGCCGCAGGTCCCGGTCTTATATGACTGCTGAGCGTTGGGCGTAGAGCTGACAGCCCTACCCCGTAAAAAGCAAAACATCTCTCGTCTCGAAATCTGCCAGTGGGTAGACGGCCTTGGCCCACATTGGGCTGTTGCGCCAATGATGATGAAGACCTTATTTGATTCGAGAAATTACGAGCATTCGTTTGAAAAGATTTGTAGCGCAAAATTTAAAGTAAAAATGCGACGAAGTTTATCGACCTAGAGTAAATAAAGGAGTCTAAAGTAATTATAGTGTATAATATACAGTATACGATTTATGTTTATAAATTTTTATTCAATATAGAAATGTATATATAGTCTAGGTCGAGACCTGATGACCGATACAGTCAGAACGACACAGGGGCCTGATGGCAGAGTGGCTAGCTCTCTGGCGCTCGGTACCCCAGGGTTCGAGTCGCATGGATATCTGTAGTGATTCGGAATCCACTTTAAACCGTAGATCCCGGTCTAATAGCACCGTAGAGCGTTGTGGGGTAATGTTACTCTCATCCGTAGCCTACCTTCAAGTTACACGTGCCCCCCTGGGTAGTGCTAAATGAATAACAGCGGTGCACCCCCTTGCTTATGGCATAAAGATGAACTGTATCTGTATTGTGAGCTGCATTAGAACAATAACAACAGGTATGAATAGTATCAGCAAAACACGAACAATCAGATACAATGCGTTGTATTCATAAGAACTATGGTGAATGTTCTTTAATCTACCACGTTCGGGACCGCAGGTAAGACAGGTTATCGAGTGACAATAAAAACAAGTAAATATAGATAAAAAATTTAAATGATTAAAACATTTAATGTGTTGACACATTATAAACCTGTATAGACAAAGTAAATCTTCCTCTAAGTAATTCGTTATAGTAGCAACTACAAAAATCAATATCCATACATTAAACATGAATTGAATTGAATTGAATCTTCTTATATTGATAAAAAAAAACACAGCACAAAAAAAATTCATAGTGTACAATCTTATTGAAAACAAGTAAGGACATGCTACTTTTTGGGTGAAGCTGCGCTTTATCGCCATCTGGTAGTCAAGGTCAGCAAGCAACGTAATCCAGACAAAACACTTTCGACAGCGAACGGCTCCATCCTTGTCGGATTGAACCTCGCAATGTTTTAGTTTTGGTTTGCAAACAATTCTGCAAACCAAAACTAAAACATTCTCTTCTTCAGCCATTCAGAAGATTTTTTCGTTTCGTAACGGTAACTATATATTCTTTTAACTACCACAATTTTTTTGTTTTTAAATACTTTTGTAACTATTATTTTAAATTTTGTATTTTTTACAAACCTTTTTATTCCTTTTAAATTTCACAGAGCATTGGCACGTTTATATTTTCTTTCTTTTTTAAAACTTAACTTTTGGATTTTATAAATTATGTTTCTTTTATTAGTAATTATTAATACTGAGGTACGGGGGTAACCCCTCGTACTCCAACTAAACATCTACCGTTATGTTACGTTAGTGAAAGTGGCGAACTGTTAAAAACCGCATTACAGACCGTTTATTGTATTTGGTTTTAACTGTCTGTGGGTTTATTCAATTCCTTATATTAGCTCACACTCGCCCTATATATATATCTTGTTCAAATTTTCAATCGTTCATAAAATACTTTTTATTCATCCACTCGAGTTCAAATGCATTTTTTTTAACTTGTAGGGGATGACACTGGATATGAATACAGTTTTCTCAAATATTAATTAATTCATTCATTAATTTTAGATTTTTTTGGATTTAAGTTACATTTATCCACCAATAGATGGCGCCAGATAAACTTTAAAAAAAAGGAATGAAAATTATTTGTAAAGGACTTTCTGCAATAGAGTGAAAAAAATTTTGAAAATTAATTTTGAAAAAAATTGACTTAAAAATTTTTTTTTTTTTTATATTACTGGTTGTCTCATTCATTATAGATTGCACTAATTTATTCTCTTAATCAAATTAGTTGTCTGCCACCCGAAAATGTTCCTTGCTATTTACGACATTTAACCGCTGCTTCACTTCCTGATTTAAGATAGAATTTTAAGAAACCAATTTTTTAAGATTAAAAATGAAACACTCGAAGATTATTGAAATCATTTCGATGTTTTTAATAAGCTTATTTATAGAACACGTGAGTTATGAGCATAATACTCAGTAATCAAAGAAGCAATGAAACATATTTACATTATATGATTTATGATTCCATATTTTGGCGTCTATTCTTGCAAACCCTTTGGTATATTCTGTACAAAAGACTGTTATTTCTACAAATGAAAATCGAATAGCAATGCAAATGATTAGGTAATGATTGGCTCATGCTTATCAAGGTTTGGCCACTCGTGGAATAATTTGAAGCTATTACTTGTCATTTTATAATGAACTTTATTTTGAAGTAAAACTATAACAAGTAATATAAAATATATATTTTTAAAGTCAATTCCTACTTTTTTTTTTTTTCGCACCCTATTGCAAATAATCCTTTATAAATAAAGTTGCAATTTTCCTCTTACATCTGGCGCGATCTATTGGTAGATACATGCAACTTAAATCTAAAAAAAAAAAAACTAAAATGAATTAATTAAATTTAATGAAGGAATTAATATTTGAGAAAAGTGCATTAACACCAAGTGTCATCCACTACAAGTTCAAAAAAATGTATTGGGACTTGAGAGGATGAATAAAAAGTATTTTATGAACGATTGGAAATTTGAGCAAGATATATATAGCGAGTGTGTGAACTAATAGAAGGAATTGAAAAAAAAAATAGTTATAAAACTAATCCTTTCAAATTAAATTTGTAGGTATTCGGATTGCTTGTCTTTAGAAGATTTTAAACAAAATGCATTGCAGTCGTGAGTGCCTGATCCATTGCAAGAGCGTCAAAGAGGTCCCCAATGGAACATTCCCTGATGTATGGACAACAACGAAATCCGATTAAGCCGCGGCAGCACGAAAATTGGGCCTCAAACGCGTCAAATCACGATTAGTACCGAAAACACTGAACGCGCCAGCTCACACTGCATTGATTCTTCGTGACTTTTTCGCCAAAAATGAAACACTTATCGTTTCACAACCACCATATTCTCACCGTGCGACACCTGGCTATTCCCTAAATTCAAAAAACCACTCCGTTTTGAATCGATTGAAGAGATTCAACGTGAATCTCTTCATGAATGCCATCCCTGCCGATGACTTTTTAGCGTGCATTGAGGATTGGAAAAAAGGCATAAGTTCATTGTGTCCGGAGGGGATTACTTTGAAGGCTATGGAAGAAATTTGGAAGAATAAATAAAGAGTTTTTGAAAATAACTAAAAATTGGTCTTACTTTTTTGTTCACAGTAGTAGGTATATATTTGGGTCACGTGTCTTTAGAAGATTTTAAACAAAATGTATTGCAGTCGTGAGTGCCTCATCCATTGCAAGAGGTCCCCGATGAAATATTCCCCTGAGGGTTGCGCAACAGAAAAATCCGATTAAGCCGCGGCAACACGAAAGCCCCGGCTACAAACGCCAAGAGCATCGGCACCTGATTACTGGCCAGAGAAGCATCGATGGGACCCTTCAACCAGAACAACTCTTTCACTTAATTAAACAGGTTCGTAGGAAACTTTGAGATAAATAACATTAAACGTAATTACTTCTATTGATTTAAAAATATTATTAATGGAACAGGGCTCAAGAGAAATAAAAACTGTTTGGAAAACCAGTTGTGATTAAGTATTTTAAAGTTTACGTGAAGTCTGGAAGAACATGAAATAATAAGTTTTTAAATTAAAAAATGACGTTGGTACCTTCTTACCAATGCTATGGTAATTGCATTTGTAAATGCATTTATGTTTTAGATATTAATACACAACAACAAGTCGCCTATCAAATACTTACAGATAGAAACCAGTCCTTTTTCCCAAATTTGGAAGTCTGCTGTTATATTAATTAATTTTTTTCAGACATTATATTTTGGATTACTTGCAACAGTTTCAACCAGTTGCGATTAAGTATTTAAATGTTTCCAAAAATGGTATCTGGAAGAACATGAAATAATGATTGGAATTCAAAAAAGACGGTGGTACCTTCTTACGAATACTATGGTAATTACATTTATGTTATAGATATTAATACACAACAACAAGTCACCTATCAAATACTTTCAGAGAGAAAACCCATCCCTTTCCCCAAATTTGAAACCTGCCGTTATCTTAATTAACTTTTTTTCAGACAACACATTTTGGATTACTTAGAACAAAATGCAGAAGGCCAAATTTTGTTGATAAGATATCAATCCTTGTGCTGCCAAACAAAAACACTTCTCTTCAAAGAAGACGCAAATCTGAGAAAAATGCAATGATTATATTATGCATGGATTATTTTCACACATTATATTGTGGGTAGCGAGCAACAGAATACTGTAAACCAAATGTTGTTGATATCAAGCACCATGCTGCCGAAAAAAAAAATGCTCGTCAAAAACGCTAAACCTGCGAAAAACGCAATGAACATATCAAGCATTGATTATTTTCATACATTTTATTGTTGATAACGTGCAACAGAATGCAGTAGATCAAATGTTGTTGTTAAGATATCATGCTCTATACTGTCCACAGTGCATAAACCACAGTATGGAATTCCTTCCTGCATTGAGAATAATATTTCAAAATGGTCATGGACATTTTCAAAATGGTCGAACAAATTTCAAGTTTTCTTGGAACAAACGAATAAAGAGTAAAACTTCCCCACATTAGGGAAGTTTTGCAGAAGTTCAATACAAGTACTCTTTCGTTAAGTCGGAAAAACCCTTTCAACAATTTCGTACAGGCTATCATGATCTAGTAACGGACGTAAGAAGTAAAGTATTTTATTTAACCAATTAAAAATGTTATCGCTATACACTCTCCAGAGAAGCCCGCCGTTATATTAATTAATTTTTTTCACACATTATATTTTGGATTACTTGCAAGAGAATGCGGAAGACCAAATATTGTTGATAAGATATCAATCACTGTGCTGTCAAACAAAAAAAAACTCATCAAAGAAGACGCAAACCTGATGCAATGATTTTATTACGCATGGATTATTTTTCACATAACAAGCAACAGAATGCTGTAGACTCAATGTTGTTGATATCAAGTACCGTGCTGCCGGAAAAAATTGCTCGTCAAAGACGCAAACCTGTAAAAAACTGCAATGAATATATTACGCATGGATTATTTTCATATACTATTATGTTGTGGATAGCATGCAACAGAATGCAGTAGATCAAATGTTGTTAAGATATCACGCTCTATAGTGTCTACAGTGAGTAAACTTCAAAGTAGAATTCATTCCTGCATTAACAATAATATAGAAAACTTTCAAAATGGTCGAACAAACTTACAAGTTTTCGTGCGCCATACAAATAACAAGTAATATAAAAAAAAAAATTAAAGTCAATTTCTACATTTCTTTTCACTCTATTGCAGAAAGTCCTTTAGAAATAATTTTCATTGATTTTTTAAGTTTATCTGGCGCCATCTATTGATAGATACGTGTAACTTAAATCTAAAAAAAAAACTAAAATTAATGAATTAAATTTAATGAATGAATTGATATTTGAAAAAACTGTATTAACATCCAGTGTCATCCACTACAAGTTAAAAAAAAAATGTATTTGAACTTGAGTGTATGAATAAAAAAGTATTTTATGAATGATTGAAAATGTGAACAAGATATATAGTATATGAGCTAATAGAAGGAATTGAATAATATCGAAAACTTTAAAAAATGGTCGAACAAACTTATAAGTTTTCACGGGGCAATCGAATAAAAAGAGTAAAACTTCCTCACATTAGGACGAGAAGAGGGGTGGGGAGCTTGCACAAATTCAATACTTACAGGCACTCTTTCTATAAGGGGAAAAAACTCTTTCAACAAAAACTCTTTCGTGAAGGCCATCATTGATCTAGTAAGGAACGTAAGAAGTAAAGTATTTTAAGAACCAATTAAAAATGTTATCGCCTCACACTCTCTCCAGAGATTCAATTACTGCCTTCTGAATCTTCATTAATTTATTTTCGGAAAAATTTGTCGAAGAAAAGTTTCTAAAATAAAAACATTTCTTGAAAGTTTTATGATAAGGCAAACTAGTATTCCCCTTGTAGAGCAAGCACTCTTTGTTCGTAGAAAACTGTAATTTGAAACTTCATATTCATTTTTTAAACGTATTATATATATTTATGAAAAGATTTTCGGTTTATTAAAATATTTGATATTTTACTTTTTTCTTTCTTTGGTACATCTCGAATTTCATTAAAAGAAAATAATTTGCTAGCTATTTAATCGGCGTAGTCCGGTTATTTAATTTTTCTCTATTTTGCCAGACAGAAGAATGAATAACAAAACAATGAATGCAGTGCTCTATTGAAGTAATTTTATTGAAAGATATTTATAAATATATGGACAGTATACAAATTATAAAATTAAACTTTTTTTTTTTTTCAAATTCATTGTAAGATTAATTTTCAAAACTTTTATTTATTTCATTATAAGATTAATTTCTCAAAACATGTATATATAGATAGATGGGCATTCATTAAAGCAAAGCACTTTTGAACAACAAGAATTTATTAAGAAGTTAACATTTGAATACATACAGTCTCGACAAGGCGCTATCTATCAATTATTATCTTTAAAAATATTACTACTACTAATTACTAAATTTAAAGCACGTACAGTAAATATGTAGTACATATGTAAAGTATGTAGTATGTAAAGTATGTAGTAGTACATATGTAAAGTACATAATAATATACTTCATTTTACAATCAACGACATTTCTCTTAACAGCTACTACCACTCTCGACGTTAAACTTACATTATTTATATTGCTTTCTCTACTCTGTTGGCCCCGTAGCCATTATACAGTTATTCATTAAGCGCGATTGTGCCATTTACGATGTCAGCGCTGGCTGCGCCATCTATTGCTAATGACAGCATTTATAAAAAAATAGTCAACACAACTATTATAATTATTTTAGTTGCTAATATACAAATTATGATATATACCATCTACAGTTCAAGTAAGTTAATAATGATGAATTAAATACACACGAGGGGCCTGATGGCCGAGTGGCTAGCGCTCTAGCACTCAGTAACACAGATTTCGGGATCGAATCCCGTCTGTGCCATGCATGATGGTAGTGATTCGGAATCCACTTTAAACCGTAGGTCCCGGCCCTAATAGGATGGTAGAGCGTTGTGGGTGTCGTGTGACTCGCTTCCGTAGCCTATCTTCAAGCTACACGTCCCCCTGGGTAGTGCTAAATCAGTAACAACAGTGCAGCCCGTGCTTATGGCATAAAGATTAATTGTCTGTATTGTCAGCAGCATTAAAAACAACAAATAGACGAAATTTTGCATTTCGGCCATCCTTCGCTCTTCCCATCCCAAAATCAACCAAGATTTCATTACTTGGGCGAGGTCATGATTCTAGCAGTTAACAACTTCATAGGATCCTTGATATCTTCAACGCCACTTCCTACTCATTCCGAATTGTGTTCATTTGATGGCAATGAGATCTCCAATTCCATACCTTTTAGCCGATTTTCTTTTCTTACCGTAATTCTTTTCATTTTCTGATTCAATTTTTTTAATATTTGTTTGGCTTTTCTTACCCTCATCTTTAAACCTTCCGAGCTACATAGTTTCAAAGAAACATATAGATAGCACACAAGAGTAGGTAGTAACAATAGATATCACGCAGTAAGGCCATCTGCCTACTGGCAGTTTTCGAGACAGAAGACGTTATCTTTTAATAAGATAAGTTGTCAGCCCTAAGGCCTACAGTCATATAAGACAGGAATCTATGTTTTAAAGTGGATTCCGAACCACTACAAACATCTATGGCTCCTCCGGGATCGAACCCGAAATATGTAGCACCGAGCGTCAGAGGTTAGTCACTCTACCATCAGGTCCTACATGCTTTAGTAAAAATACTTTATTTAACTTAAATATAATTCAGCAAAAATATTGATTTTTGTTTGGATCGTCGTGCGAGTGGGTTGAAAGTATTTTCTGCTAATTGATTTAACTATTGAATAGCGATTCGTTTATTTTGTCTGCATTCGTTTTTCAATAACATAGACGAAAGCAGATGTTTTAACAGCAATTATTCTATAAAACATTCGTATTATTCATGCAAATTACCATTATCATGCATTAAGTAATTACAACTGTGAAGGTATATCGCAACATATTTTGTACGCAACCATTCAACCCAATTGTTAAGTCATTTAGATCTATGGCTTTCAACTCAAGGTATGTCAACTATGAAGATAAGTGAATATTTATTGCAAATACTTCAAATGTAAATTAATTCATGTTTGGCACAAAAAGAATTAAACTCTCTTTTTCTTAACATTTTTTAACTTGAAAACTCTTACTTTTTCAAGTTAAAAACCATGTCCTATATAAAAAAATGAAAATTTGCGTTTATAACGATTTTAAGAAAATTTATTGAAATTCGGATTAGATTGTCATATGTGATTAAATTTCAAAAATCTTATAGTTCGTTCCTATTGAATCTAATCAATGTTTAATTAGTGATAATGTTTAATAATGTTTGTACTGAAAAATGAAAAATAATATAATGTTTAATATTGAATTGAAACTGGGAAAATAAATGTAAATGAAATATTAACGATATATTTCAAAATTTAATCAACACTATTCTATTTATTAATAGAAATGAGTTACTACGCATGTTAAATAAATAATTATTAGGTTTTACTGTAAAACATATCGAGAACCTTGTTCAAAGATGTTTTTAAAAATCTATTTAAAATATGTACATTTAAAAGAAAACAAAAATTATTATAACTACAAAGTAAAGCTATTAAAAATATGTACATTTTCTAAAATTTACGAAAATGTCCTCATTATATGTTTCTTGGGGCACCTTCTGTTCTTTTAAATTTGCATCAAAAATATAAAAATATTTTACACTTCACAAAATCAAGTAGCTTCTTGGATACTAAAAATATATAATTTATTACATTTGTGGAAAAAATAAGCATGAGTTGTTTGAAAAAAAAAAGTAATAACCTTTCTTGTAGAAAATGCAAATAACGTAGTGTATTTTAAAATACAACATTTTGATATTATTAAAACTTATTTTGCTATCTATCCTGAAATTCACTAAAACCTTTTTTAATTATTATTGTTGAACTGCATAGTACTTATTTTTATAAATGTTGAATTATATTAATTGTTATTGTTGAACTGTTGTACTATCTGAACTTACATTGTTTGAAAATTCTATTAAAAAAGTTATTTTCATTACCAACTGCATCGATAAACAAACGAAATAGTTTTCATTTTCTTTCTGTCTTAAATTTCAATATTTCAAGTTGGTTTCTTTTCACTATAAAAATATTTTTAATATAAACTGGTTTCAAAAGTGAAAGGCAATAAATTGAAAAATGTGCGATACATCGGCTTGAATCGGTGGTTCTTGAAATTTGAATAAAAGCAGTAAAATATAAAAGTGGGCATCGAATAACAATATACAAAAAGTAATGCCAAATTCGTTTTATGTAAATACAACATAGCGCAAAGCTAGCTGGTTAGAAAGGCACCGCTATTCAATGAACAGCAGTATATTAAACTATTTCGAGAAAATCAAAAGTGTAAATACTGAGTTTCAGGTGATATTTTCTTACAGAATTACATTACAGAGCCATAGGCCGTTTAAAAGCAAGCAGGATTGGCTTTTTATCCATTAAATATATGGAAATTGGTTTGGGGAACAGATTTCATGGCTTCCTTTACCACTTTCAAATTTTTTTTTTAAATTTCTTTCACGGGCTAATAATTTAATACTATGAATTTGTCTTAAGATCGTCTGTTGAAAACAAGGACAATCTTATTTGAAAGGAAAATCACATTTATCGAGAAAACTATTAAACATACCGAGAAAAACTATCATAAATGGAAACATTATCACATTTATCGTTTGGAAATCTACAGTTTTTTTCCAAAATTGCTGTCACGTGTTTTGTTCTTACATTAAATTCTAAATTTTATGGCTAACTTGCATATCGGACCAGCAGAATAATTTTTTTGTTTGTGTTGCTCTCAATGCTCAAAGAAAGGGACCTACTGGATCCTATTGTTCGCCTGCTGCAATCAACGCAATCATCATTATTATGCAAGCTGATTCGCATACTCACACTGCTCACCTCGTGATCCAATTTATTGTAGGAACGATAGTCCGAATGGAATGGCTGCCATAATCTCTCAATCTTAATCTTATTCAGTATGTGTGAGTGAAAGGCATGCTGGTAACCTTCTTACTTGATCCCAAATCCTACATAGTATTAGAACTGTTGTTCTAATGCAGCTGGCAATGCAGAGACAGTTATTCTTTATGCCATAAGCAAGGGCTGCACCGCTGTTACTCACTTAGTACAACTCAAGGGGTAGGTGTAACTTGAAGATAGGCTACGGACGCGAGTTACATTACCCTCACAACGCTCTGCAATCGTATTAGACCGGCCCCTACGATTTAAAGTGGATTCCGAACCTGTAAAATCCTCTATGACACCGTCGGGACTCGAACCCGAAACCTGTTGTACAGAGTGACAGAGCGTTAGCCACTCGGTCATTAGGCTTAGAACTGCTTTATGCAATCAAAAGTCACTGATACCCATGCAAGTAATTGACAATATTTTCTGTTATTTTATATGTTGCTGGTGATATACTGGATACTATCACCAAGTATCTCCCAATTTGCTTTCACGCTTAAAACATATGACACGACACACATAATAAACATTCATACAAATGATGATAAGCATACATACTTATCATAAGTTTTTAATTTGTGGTTTAAGTTTTGAAAACCATTGTAAATAAAATAAATAGTAATTCAATTTTATGTTAAGTAGAACGCATGGAAGAGAAATTGAATATTAATTGATTATTTCATTCAATAGATAGGAATTCCTTTAGTTTTAAAATCAACATCTTTCTATTAGATAGCAACTGATAGACTGCATTGAGATATTTGGCATAACTTCATTATATTCACAAAGAATGGGATCAATTTTTACCATTCGTAATTCAAACTCATTTGCATTACATGCTGTATTTAGAAAAGTAAAATGTTTGTTTAAATTGTCCACGACATGATTTTTTTGGATTCTGTCACTTAATATTTTTCGCTTTTCCTATGTTTATAAGGTAATTCTCTACTTAATAGGGCTTTGAACTTAATTTCTGCAAAGATTTCTGGAAGAAATCGATATACATTTGTATCATTTGAAGAAAATAAACGGATATATTTATTTGTTACGCATTTTAACCGTTGAACAGTCTAAATGATAAAACCAGCTAGCAAAGTATGCAGCTCAATTTTATTTCACTCTGATTTTGAATGCACCAATAAGAAATTATACAAAACTAATGCATAAAACTAATAATAAGAAAAATAAAACTGTAATAGTATGCTAAGAAAATATTTTCTGTAGAATTCTACTTGATTATGTACGGAAATAACAAAATGAAGAAATACTGACTATGCAAAATTCAAGCATGTTAAAAACATGTTCGTTTTAACATTTAACAAGTGAAATAAGAAACATTTCTGGTTATCTAAAGCTAGAAAGAGCATGCATTTTAAATATCATTTGTAAATAATGAGATTTATCCTATCCTTTTCCTACAAATAGTGTGTTTCGCTCTTATTCTTTTCTATAAATGATAAGAAAGCTATTTTAAAAGTCTCATAATAATCTATATTTCTTGCTACTATATTTCACTTTGTGTTTCAGAATTTTTTTTTTTTTTTACATTTTCTTCCTAGAAGTAGCACTCGTAGTCTTTTTCAATTCCTGCTATTAGTTCACACTCTACCTATATATATATAACTTGTTCAAATTTTCAATCGTTCATAAAATACTTTATTCATCCACTCAAGTTCAAATACATTTTTTCTGAACTTGTAGTGGATAACACTTGATGTTAATACAGTTTTTTCAAATATTAATTCAGTAATTAAATTTAATTCATTAATTTTAGTTTTTATATGGGAGGAAAAAAAATTCTCTTCTATGAGATATTTAGCAGGATATAAATTTGGGAATAAATACCGAAGTGCGAAGCGCGTAGTGGCGAAGCGCGTAGATCGCTGGAGAAAAATTTCTTTTTCAGAGGGAAAGATTTATCATTAATTAAAAGAAAATTTTCTTTTTCTTTTTCATTCTGGGCTCTAGTCTGAATCAAAGGGGGAACAAAGTGGAAAATGAAATACGTGAATAAATGAGAGAGAAAGATGGAAAGTGTGTATGTGAGAGCGAGAGAGAGTTTTTTCTAACTTAAAAATGAATGAAAATTATTTAAAAGGTTTTTCTGCAATATAGTAAAAGAAAAGTAGGAATTGACTTAAATTTTTTTTTTTTTATATTACTTGTTTAGAGAATTTAGGCTTTTTAGGTTTTTAGTCGGAAATCAATTTTTAATTCTGGAAAATTATTTAGTCATTTAAGCACTTCTAAATCCCGATTATATATATAGAATACATATGAGTGTGTGTTAATTTCTGCAGATAGATTTTGTTTGCCAATTTAATTGTGGCAGAAAGTAAGCAGAAAGTGCCGAATGCCCACCGCCCAAAAGACTTCCTCGACTGCACGAAATACTCAGCTCCGAAAATGCACTAGAAACGTCCTTATGAGATTCGCGCAGGAAATCGCCTCGGCCTATTTACCTGCGGCACTGAGGGATGCAAGCACCCTCATAATGACTGCCCTCAGCCATACTACTCTAATGACCAGCATATTAATGACCTGCACGGTAATGTTTAATGCTGAATAAAGTGTTGGTGCTGCGAATATACTCATGAAGAAATAAATAGAATTTAGAAATCATTACTGTCACACTTCAAAAATATTGACTGAATGTCATTAAAATTTTTTTTTCTATCCTATAAATAGGACAGAACGTTTTTGAATTAATACTTATAATATAAACATTTAACATTTACATATCGACGGAAATTAGAAAATTTTGTGTTAGCACGATACATCAAATGTTTTTATGTTTGATGATAGTATTTTATTTGAACCGCTTCAAATTTCTCTAGATGCTTCAAGAACGTTCAACAGAGAGGATGTTTAAAATATCTTTGAATCTTTCTCTTTATGTCTTTATACTATCTGTAATTGTCATGTCATCTTTATCAGGGGTCTCCAAACTTTCCAACCTTAGGGCCATATTGTTTACTCCAGTAAGTACCAAGGGCCAAAACAGTTTTAATTTTTCTGCCATAATATCTATAATTTTTGGACTCTGAGCGAGCATAAGCTTGCTAAATTCACTGGTTCAATTACTATAATTACTATTGTGTGAACAAATACCAAATATTAAAGAACAAATATCAAAACTCATCTTTGTTGGAGTTTTTATAAGAGTCTTCCACTGATACAGTTTGATAATTTACATAAATTTGCTCGAGGGTGTTTTTCTGTTTTTGGTACTATTTACTTGTGTGAGATAACATTCTCCAAAATGAAGTACATAAAGAATGTTTACAGATCTAAGTTAACCGATGAGCATCTTAGATCTCTTTTAATAATTGGTACAAGTAAAATTGATCCACAACTGCAAACTATTGTGAGTGAAATATCACAATTACACAAATCTCATTAGTATTTTTTTACAAGTGGATACCCGCGGTTTCATTCGCGTTAATTTAGCTTTTCCGTTCCTGAGGAATTTTCAGGATAAAAATCATATGTTTGATTCAGGATATATACATTCCAAACATCTATATACATACATATGCGATACTCTTTGCCCCAACATAACTAGCGAGAGTAACCGCGGGATATTCACTAGTTTATAAAGTTAGCGGGATTCATTTATATTATTTGTTAGTTGTTATGCTTAAGTTAAATTTTCTGCGTATTATGCTTGTCATTAAGCTTTACCTAGCAAGTCAATAAAACCGAATTATTATCATTCTGTGGTTTTTTTATTCAATTTATTACAGCAGCAATAAGCTATTCGCTGTCGCGGGCCGGACTGATGACACTGGCGGGCCGGATTTGGCCGCGGGCCGTAGTTTGGAGACCCCTGATCTTTATAGTAACTGTCATGTATCTATATAAATTACTTCGTAAAGCAGCACAATGTCCTTAGTCCTATGAGGGACTTCAACCTGAATGATGTCTATCTCACAGAGAAACTTATCGAAAGTATTGCACAACAGGTTCCCTTTCCAGAATATCTGTTTTCACGATAGTTAAATTACGTTTACAATTCTGTTTCTGCATTTGTCAGTGCTGCTTTTCGTGCATTTCATACACATATTCTTCGCATCTTTAAATTAATGGCTTTCGTGAATCATTTTACTTTTCCATCAATTATTTTTATGTATTCAAATCTTTTCAGAAGCAAATCATTTCAGTTGAATAGGAGTATTTCAAAGAACTGCATGTGTGGTAAAGCTATTTATTGAATTGTGAGTAACGCGTAAGTAACATTAGTGAGATTTAACATTTTCTAACCGTTAACAATTTGTTTATATCAAGAATTAAAAAAAAAAGGTGTATTTCTCTTCAAATAAAAAAATTATGCTGTTTTAATTTTTTTTTTTGTTAAGTATGAAATTTTCTGTGCCTTTCCCTATCATTGTAAAACGCCTTCTAACAGTCAAATTATGATGGAAATATTATGACAATTTCTGGCATTTCTTCATTTGAAAACTCAACTTGGGCTTCTTACTCTCTCTCAAACCACTCTCTCACTTAGAAAGAAGATATCTTTGAATCCCTATGTTAGAGCCATTATGTAAGTAGTCTCATTTCCTTTATTATAATTTGTATGTAGCAATCTAACAATGTAAAGAATCTCATTGCATGAATACTTCTTTGCGTTTGACATAAAAGCGGGCCCCATATAAGAATTCACTTTAACTCTCTGTTCAATTTTAAATCCTAATACGATCGCATTACCCTCGTGGCTATGGTAAATACCTGATACAATTCAGCAAATTCAAGGGTAAATGATGTGAAAGGAAATGGCCTGATTTTGCTGAAAGTAATACAGAAAGTAGTTTAAAAAGACGTATTTAAGAACTCGTATTTACCGGAGGTGAGAAATCGAGCATTTTTGAAGGAATAAACTTGAAAATCCGACTCCTAATCTTATTTACAAATAACTTTTATTTTTCCAATATTCTAGAAATTCGTTTTAAGAATGAAATGTTAAGGAAGCAATTCAATTGCGTTTTTCAATCGTACATCCGGTAGCAAAGACTGGTGACTTTAGCAGCTTACCGAATAAGTGTTGATAGACATTTCTCAGCACTAAGGCTTATAAAAAGCTATCTTGGATCCAGAATGAAAGAAGATCTTATATAAACTACTCTAGTAATAAGAACTATTAACTTATTAAGAGATTTATTGCTTTTCAAACATAGCATCTTTGTGCTTGAAATGTAAAGTTTGCTTTTGTTTGTCTTAAGCTATTCCATAATACATTTTATCAGAAAATTTGGTGCTATTATTTTTAAAAAACACATGTATTTTTATAAACAAAATTAGAGTACAAGAATATCTTTTAAGTTAGTGCAAATACTACATATTCAAAGTTGCAAAAACTGTTTTCACAGATATATGAGTTCAATAAAAGTCATTGAACCTATTTCACAAATATTTAGTAAAACTCAGAGTACATTAAATAACAAACCCTCAGAAGTCGAGAATAAATATATAAAAAACTCAGGAGTATGAAATTCCTACCTCATCGATTCCTCCCCTGGCGTTTATTTGTAGCACTAGTATTAACATTTTTGTAAAATTAGTCAATAACAAAATGAGAAAAGCGTAGAGAAATCACAATCTTCAAACTACTATCTTCAATCTACAAAACCATCAGTGGCATCATGGTGGGTCAAGGACGTCTGCTTACTGGCAGATTTTGAGACGAGAGATGCTTTCTTTTTTGCGGGGTTGGGTTGTCATCCCTACGCCCAACCCTCAACAGCCATATTAGACAGGAACCTACGACTTAAAGTGGATTCGAACCACTACATACATCCATGGACTCGAACCCGAAACTTGTGGCACCGAGCGCCAGAGCGCTAGTCACTCGGCCATCAGGCCCAAATTATTGAATGCAAAAATAAAAGCGCATGAATGGCCGAATGGCTAGCGCTCTGGAGCTCGGTACCGCAGGTTTCGCGTTCGAGTCCCGGCGGTGCCATGGATGTTTGTAGCGGTTTGGAATCCACTTTTAAACTGTAGGTCCCGGTCTTTTAAGCCTGCGTGAGACAGAAGATGGCCGTAGAGCGACAAACCAAATCAAATCAATTGAAAAGTCGAAAAATCCAAATACGCCAAGAAGTAAAAATACTTTTCATGGCATTATTTCTGAATTTTTCTCTTCTTGTCCATTTAAAAATTACACTTCATCACTTCTTCCAACTTAAAGCACAGCCAAATAAGTCAGTATACATATCAATCAATCAATAGAAAATGATGGATCTCAACAGAGGCGCCGCCAACAGTAAAAGAAAGCAACGCAGCGAATGTTTTTCTTTCATAGGGCCCTCTCGTGTTTGAGCATTTTCGTGGATTGATGGATGGGCAATATTTCTTTTCATCCCTATGGATTTTCCGCTTGGGATCCAAGGAGTCCTTCCGCGATACCTGAATGCCTTAACCATTCATTCTGGAAGAAGAACTTCCAAAAATGTTTATGTGCTAACAACAAAGAACGTATTCAGAAACTTTTCGAACACTTTATTTTGTTGTTAAGCTGATCAATATCTACAGGTATTGAGAGAAAATTGTTACTTCCTCTGTTTCATAATAATAGTAGTAGATGATGGATTTTATGGTACCATATTAATAGTAGTAAAAGAGTATATAGAGCACACATTTATTATCAAAAAATAGATAAAAATGAAATAATAAATTAAAAAAATTACTTCTGATTCTTATTTTGAGTGTTCAGATAATTTCTGGGTTTTTAATTATTTCGTTATTACAATAATTTTAAGGTAGGATCCTTTACATGCGAGGCGTTGATTCCTTATATACCTCAGCTTAAAATGGATATGGATTTTCCTTTTTCAAAATTCGGAATAACGTAGATTTGGAAACTTCAATTTGGCTAATCTTATGGTGCCTCTTCTGCTAATAGAAATATGCCTTTCAAAGTTTTTTTTTTTTTTCAGTTTCAGTTCAGTTTTTTCAAAGAACCATGTTGGATTGCTTATAGAATGTTTCGGTTGTGCTTGAACCCAAGCTGAAAGGTGCCGTACGCAACCATTTACTTTGCATAAACACTATCAGCGTTTATAGCGCATGCTGTTTGTGTAATGTTTAAAAACATGTGATGGGATGGAACAGAAAGCGAGAAGAAAATGCAAGAGAGCTTATGACGCTGTGAACGCTTGTTTTGATTATGATGATCTATAGTTTTAATATTTGAATCAATTAATTTGTCTTTAAAATAAATTTTGTTTTAATTAATGATATAAATGTTTGAATCTATGCTGCCCTTTACACATCTACAACAACAAATCAACATTAGCATGAGACTCAACTTGACAATTACATTAGAAGCGCTTTTCTAAACTCTCGATAGGATTACTTAAATTGTTTTGTAACTAACGTCATTGCACCTTTCTACAATTTTTCGTTTTTATTTTGATGCATGAAATACTCGATAGTAACTCTGTTTAAAAACTCTCACCTTACTTTTACAATGGGTTGATATTCAACAGAAATAAAACTATATAAAAATAATTTTCATATCATTATTTCTTAATTTCTCTGCTCATCCGTTTAAAAATGACACTTCATAGTAAAGCAACTTCTAACTTATCAGTGAATGAAATTCAGTTAATAGTTATAGTTCGTATTATAGTTATTATTCGTATTATAGCTATTACTCGTATTATAGTTACAATTTGTTCGTAAAAAAAGTTATAATTCGTAATAATTGAAAAAATGTGCCAAAACGAATGACAGACGTCATGAATTGATTTTGATTGAAGACTATTCAAGTTTGCTCCCCAATATAATTTGCAGCTGCATTGGCCAATAATTCCCGATTAAATATTCACTCGTCACTATTAGTGTGGGACAGAGGGAGCATTAGTATTCAAAGGAGAAGGAAGTTGCTAATAAACAATTGCTGAAATATCGTAATATACTGATATGCATTTTGAGGAAATGCTTGAACTGTATAAGTTATAAAACTGCATTGTGGGATATAAATGTAAGGCTTAAGAGAAATGCGTTTACTTCTTTCTCTCTTGTCGATATATTTAGAATTCTATTTAATGTTATAATTTGCTACAAATTCTGCAACTCAAGTAACATCCTGTTGTAATATCCAGCTTTAAGATGTGATTTAATTAATTTTAGGGCGCAACTATTTTTGACGTACGCGCATCATCAATGATATTCAGAATTAAATTGTTAGTATGATTTTTTTTTAATAGAATAAATGATTGTGTTTTGAAAATATATATTGTTTAGGTCCTACAGAACAATAGTAATTGAATTAGTTTGTTTCTATATAACGTTACCAGAATATTAAAGATGTTAGCAGAATATTCAGAGAGTCTATAAAGGGTTTCTATAATTCACTGGCAGAAAACGATTGACTGATTTCAAAAGCATTATGCAAGTTTTCTTAGAACGAAGGAATGTGTGCATGAACGACTGTCGTTTGGATTTCCTCCGCATTCACTTCTTTTTTCTCAACACGTCCGAAATGTTTTTAAATGTTCAACAAGAAATAGGCTTCAATTGAAAATTTTAAATTAGAAAATACTATCAACACATTATTTTCCATATTCTTTGAAATATTTAAAGACACGTAATTGAAAATATAGGAGACATTATCACATACTGCCTGAAAAAATTTCTTTATAGTTAAAACACGTATTTGAAAATGGTGTAAATATCCACACTAAAAAATAATGATAAAAAAGGCAGAAGCCTCATAAAGGGGAAAAAATTGATATGAATAAAGGCACTAAACTTATAATGAAAAATTGTATCTTGATGTTTACCGTTTTTCAGATCCTCATAATTGGTATTTTTTATTTCTTAAATTCAGAGAAAGTGTAAAGAAAAATCTAAAATCTAAACAAAGATTTGTTTGCGAACATAGACGATACCATTTTTGCAAGATATTCAAAACCAAATGAAATTACAAAATTTGTTGACGGTATATTTTTTTGTGGCGTCATTTCATTTAGAATAGAATATAGGGAAGCGATTGCAATAACGTGGAGGGGAGATTGTGGTCCACCGCTTGGTTAAGGTTACAATGGAGATCGTTTTTTATCAAATCCATTATTAATTACCAAACATAAAGCTAGTAAAATTCCCAATATCTAAGCAAAAAAAAAAAAATATTAAAATATACCTCATGTAAAAGTAATTTTATTAAAATAGACATCAGATGTCTGTTTTTATATGTTATTTCAGATCCATCGTTGGTTTCAAATTGGTTTCTAAAATATTTTTCAGAAAACAATTATGATTTCAATACAGAGTCAATGGGTTGAAGCTACCACTCGTGTGGTTCTCACTTCCTAAGGCATGTGACTATTTGAAGTTCTTATTCAGGAAGTTTTCTTTTAGGATTGACAGCTAATTACTATCCATTTTTAGGGGTGTATGAATGCAAAAATATTCATCAAACTCCATTTTTAATATAAAGGAGTATTCTGTAAATACAAAAAGGAAAAAGATGAAACTGACAAAAGAAGAGCAAAAAACAACAGTACCTTTAAGTTACTAATTAAGAAGTCTGAATCTATGTTTTATTTAGCCCTATCAAAGGAAAATGGTATCGTCTATGTTCATCAATAAAGCTTTCCTTGGCTTTAAAAATAAGATAAATTATGATCCAATTATGAGGATCATGCAAACAGTGGCATGCGACTTCTCATTATAAATTCAGAGCCTCTGTTCGTAACGATATTTATGCTTCCTCTGTGGGATTTCTGCCTTTTTTATTTTTTGTAATTTTTTTGTGAATATTCAAATACGCTCTTTAATTAAAAAGAATTTTTATTATAAAAATTAAAAGTATTTTTTTAAAGAATCATAAAATGTTCTTTATTTTAAATCACGTGTCTCAAAGAATGCAGATAATTGTGTGTGATGATATTTTTTTTTTCTTAGAATTTTAAAATAAAGCGTTACTAAACATTTAGCAACATTCAAGACGCTTTCTCCGATGCTAACTGCTGTTATATGTGCGTTATTTTTGTGTAATCTTCTGAAGAATCTTGATTTTATTCACTTCTTTTACTGTTAAGCCAGTTATTAAGAACCATTCATTCCAAGACCTGCAGGGAAAAAATAGGCGACAATTCTTACAATACGAATAACAACTTCGATTTATTATGATATTTGTACACTTTTATTATTTTTTAAATTATAAAGTTTACCGTTTAAACTATAATTATAAATTTGATTTATTAAAGAATTTGTTTGGCAAATTAATTTCTTTTAAAATAATAAAGAATTCCATTTAATAATTTTTCATTAAGATATTAAGTCAATAACAAAGAGCGATTCAAAAAAAAGAAATATCTTATTTTTGATAAAGATAAATTGTTTTTAAAAACGTAACAAAATATTTTCTAAATGCGTTTGATAAAAAAAAAAAAAACATTGATTATTTTTGAAGAATGGAAACAGAATAAAAAACAGGTATTTGAAAGTAAAAGTAAAGTTTGCCTGGCATCTTAACGAATTCTTCAAAAGTCTTACATTTATTATTTTTGCAGTTTCGCTTTTGATAAAAACATTTTAACTCAAAGAATTTTTAGGAAAATACTTTTCACTCTGTATTTTATTCAAACTTAAAATAACATAGTGAAATAGAACAATAACTTTTAAATTTCGTAGAAGGGTTTAAAATTTTTTGTCCGTATTTTAATTATTTAAAATTGTATCTAATTTCTAGCAATCTAAATTATTATGTTTCTGTATTATTTAAAATTGTCATTCATTTAAGCTGAATAAGGTTTTGTATTCGAACTACGATTAAGCATTTCAATGGATATTAGATTCATTGTTATTGAATCTACTAGCAGTTTAGTGTCGAAGGCCTATTAATTGTAAAAACAGGATTTTATGTTCCTATAATGAACATTCATGTATTAAGTTTTAAAAATTGGACATAATTTTCATACAAACATTTATATTACACGAGTGTTCAACGTGACGTTGCATGTTTTGTCAATTTTTTCGAAAACAAGTAATATAAAAATTCCTACTTTTTTTCACTCTATTGCAGAAAGTCCTTTTTAAAAATAAAGTTGAAATTTCAATCTTACATCTGACGCCATCTATTGGTAGATATGTACAACTTAAATCTGGAAAAAAAAACTAAAAATTAAGGAATGGATTAATATTTCAAAAACTGTATCAGCACCAAGTGTCATCACTACAAGTTCAAAAATGTATTTGAACTTGAGCGGATGAATAAAAAAGTATTTTACGAACGATTGAAAATTTGAACAAGATATATATAGGGAGAGTGTGAGCTAATAGTAGGAATTGATAAAAAAAGCAACGAAAGATTAAAATGATATTTTCAAATAATTATGGAAAATAAAAATCTCATAATATAATCTCACATGTACATCTAGACCATAAATAAAGAGGAACAAAGGTCAGAAGCTCACGTGACAAATTCCTCAAGAACTCATGCTCTGCTTAATTTTCAGTATGAATTCATGCCGTGAAGGGGGAGAGTAAGTAAGAGGGAATCATACCTGGCATGAAGACATTTTTGTGTTTGACACTTTAAGATGTTCAGGGGCTAAAAAGCAATTTCACGAGCAATATTGCAACTGTTGTGTTATTTTTTTCTTTTAGACACCAAGAAGCTACTATGGGTATTTGCAGCATGCAATACAATGGGTATTTGTATAATACATCGGAATACAAAAAGAATTGGAGAATCGTCTGTGGGAAAAAGTTTCTGGTTACCATTAAGAATGGCTTTGAAAGAAATTTTATCGAAAACAAGTCGAAAGTCAAAAGTGAAATAAATTAAACTGGTGGATTTGGTTGGGGTAAATTTATTATTTACTATTTGATCAGATCATAAATAAAGAAAATTGTTTGTGTCAAATGTTTTAACCAAGATAGAGAAATTTTTTATTTTTTTTTATTTTTAAGAATAATAGATAATTTTTAAAGAATTTCCAAGAAAATAGTAACAATAAAAGAGTACTCTGTTGCCCTTTAAGTCTTTAATGCAGAAGGTTTTATTTTAGTTTTACCGGATCTTCTGCAATCTCTATTAGTTGTCCCTTGAGCGTCATGAAAATATTGATAAATATCAGTGGATTCAGGAGTGATTTGTCTGCTGTTGAAAAGATAATTAAGTCCATAGGGTATAATTGTTTTAAGATTTATCATGCGTATATTGTGTAAAAGTCTTTCTTCTTTGTCATAGACACGGTCTACAATGAGAACAGAGAAGCTACGTATAGTAAAATTATGGAATCCGGCATTATAAATGGATGATGTTTTGTCAGTTTTTAATATCGTGTCGGTGTTGTTTAATTCTAATATTTAAAGTGTTGCTTGTGTCCTAGATATTTCACATTGTAAAGAGGACATTTTAAGAGACAAGCAGGGACAAGCAGTTGTTAGTGTTACAAGTTGGTGAAAGATTGCTATTGGTACAAATACTTTTTCAGAAATTTGAGGACATGTTTTGCATTTTCATCAGAGTATAATTTTTAAATCTATGAGTGGTGTTAATGCTGATAGAGGAATTCTAGAATTTCCTGGATGGAATGGACGATCACTGATAAGTCACTTTGTGATGAAATAGTAAAGTTTCGGCAGTGATTCCTGTAAGGAGAGGGGTAACTGCTTGACGATGTAGAATTCATTATTAGTAGAATATTAATTCAGTAATTAATTTTAATTACTGAATTAATATTTGTACTGTAATAACACTAATTAATTACTGTAACACTAAGTACCATTCACTACAAGTTCAAAAAAAATGCATTTGAACTTGAGTGGATGAATAAAAAGTATTTTATGAACGATTGAAAATTTGAACAAGATATATATATATATAGGGAGAGTGTGAAAATAATAGTAGGAATTGAAGAAGGAATTTCAATTTTCGGATCAAACACACGTTGCAATTTGTAGTCATCTATTTGAATAGCAGTTTAACAAAGGGTCGAAAAAAAATTCCTATTTGCCGTTTCCATTTTGCTGATGGTTAGAATTTGAGCGCATTGAGTCGTGCAACGCAACAAGATTTGACAGGCGTTTAAGAGACCTAACAGCTTTTCGGTTTCCTAGAAATAACGCATTTGTATCTGCCAAAAGGGATTCATGTCAAAGTTTTGAGACTCTAATAACTTGAAGATGAATGTGAGGTTGTTTTATTGACAGAAGAAATGAATAGAAACCTATAAAATAATAAAATAATTACCATAGAAAAACGATTTCCATTTCGAAAAAAGGGGTGTTGGGAAAATTCGTTTTAAATATGTAAATAATTGCTTCATTTATTTATTATATTCATCATAATATTGTCTGATTTAAAATTTTACGGCATTGTTTTCGTCGTGGTTTTTAAACACATTTACTTCAATAGAATACAACGTTAAGGTACTTGAAATTTGTTAACAATCAAGGCTATATGCCTGTTATTGATACAGAAATAGTAAGACTTTGGAAGAACATTTTCTACACAATTATTTCAAATATAAGCTCATATATTTATCTAGTGTATAGAGGATTCGTGGTCTACAGGGGGTCGTGGTATTCGTGGTCTACATCGATATTCTAGCCTCACTTTTTAATTGGGAGGCTATATAAACCTGGGTGTAGAGAACAGAAAATAAAACTGCAATCATATGAAAAAAAAAAAGTAAAAATGTGTTTCCAATACCATTTTTTTAATATTACGATGGATTTATCCAAAGATATACACTGAAGTGACAAAAGTCATGGGATACCTCTTAATATCGTGTCGGCCCTCCTTTCGCCCGGCGAAGTGCAGCAACTCGACGTGGCATGGACTCAACAAGTCGTTGGAAGTCTTCTGCAGGAATATTGAGCCATGCTGTCTCGATAGACGTCCATAATTGTGAAAACGTTGATGGTGCAGGATTTTGGGCACGAACAGACCTCTCGATGATGTCCCATAAATGCTCGATGGGATTCATGTCGGGCGATCTAGGTGGCCAGATCATTCGTTGGAATTGTCCAGAATGTTCTTCAAACCAATCACGAACAGTTGTGGCCCGGTGACATGGCGCATTGTCATCCATAAAAATCCCATCGTTGTTTGGGTACATGAAGTCCATGAATGGCTGCAAGTGATCTCAAGTAGCTGAACATAAGTATTTCCAGTCAAAGTTCGGTCCAGTCGCACCAGAGGACCAAGTCCATGCCATGAAAAAAAAACAGCCCACACCATTACGGAGCCACCACCAGCTCGAACAGTGCCTTGCCGACAGTTTGGGTCCATGGCTTCGTGGGGTCTGCGCCACATTCGAACCCTACCATGAGCTGTTACCAACTGAAATCGTGACTCATCGGACCAGACCACGGTTTTCCATTCATCTAGGGACCAACCGATATGCTCACGTGCCCACGAGAGTCGCTGCAAGCGATGTCGTTCTGTCAGTAAAGGCACTCGAGTCGGTCTTCTGCTGGAATAGCCCAAGAAAGCCAAATTTCTCCGCACAGTTCTAACAGACAAGTCCCTTGTACGTCCCACATTGATTTCTGCTGTTATTTGACGCAGTGTTGCTTGTCTGTTAGAATTTACGACTCTTTGCAGACGTCGCCGGTCTCGGTCGTTAAGTGCAGGCGGTCGATGGTGGGATGTTATGCCTGAAATTTCATACTCTCGGCACACTCTTGACACAGTGGATCTGGGAATGTTGAATTCCCTAACGATTTCCGAAATGGCATGACCCATGCGTCTAGCTCAACTAACATTCCGCGTTCAAAGTCTGTTAATTCCCGTCCTGCGGTCATCATCACGTCAAAACCTCTTCACATGAATAACTTGAACAGAAATGAAAGCTCTGCGAAAGCACTGCGCATTTAGACCTGTTCTACGCGATGCTACTGCCATCTGAAAATTTGCATATTGCTGTCCCATGACTGTTGTCACTTCAGTGTACATTCTTTAAAAAGTCTAAAAGTTTGGATGCATCATTTTCTGTTATACGGAGATTTCTCCCATTACATTTTCATTTAAAGTCTTTAATATCTTTTTTACCATTATGTCAAATTGATATCCTTCACTCATTGTTCCAAATTTTTAATAAAATTTATGTATGATGGTAGAAAATAAATCTTCATATTTCTATCAGAAGTATTTCATAACTTGAAATCGAATCTACGAATTTTCATAACTTGAAACAGCGTTACTTCATAACATAACTTGATTAGCCTTTTCATAATTAATAATTCATGGTCTTTTGCTAGGTTCAGTACTAGAGTTTTCAAAGTGCTTCATGAAATCCACTGGAAGAGAAATTTAAAAGAGAATAATGTAGTAACCTATTCAACTCAGTCTAACTCACAATAGTTTTTTTTTGGTTCTAATGCAGTTAGCAAACACTTAGACAGTTGTTTTGGATGCCTTAAGGCAAGCGCTGCACCGACGTTCCTCATAGCACTACCCAGGAGGTGCGTGTAGCATAACTCACAATAGTACCATCTGGAAAATATCTGCCTTCTTGGCTGGTTTTTTTTTATTGCTGCTCGGGTCTAAAAGGTATTGGTAGCAATGTAAAATATTCGTAAGAAACGTTAACCTACGCAGGTTGTTTAGAATCTTGATGGTCTTCTTTATTTTTTTTTTTTTTAAATTAGGCTGCATTCCTCTAAAAATTAATAGATGCTTTTTCGCAAGAAAACATTATAGCCAGCACGCTATGATTTAATGGTCAGTTACGGTTATGATTTAACGATCTGTTTTGGATTCAACATATAAAATATCCAAAATAGTGAAAAGGCTTTATATGGTCGGCCTGAATTACTATTCTATTAATTTTCCCAATATAAGCATGTAATATTTTTATTCATTTAAACATTGTTTGATTCATTGTTAATTAACAACATTGAAAAATTGGCTGCATATTTTTAAATAGGCGATTTTGTTCGGTTTGTGTCACTCTACGGTCATCTTGTGCACACGATGACTAAACAGACAAGGACCTGTAGTTTAAAGTGGATTCTGAACCACTCATAAACATTCTTGCTAACGCCAGGATTCGAACCTGAAACCTCTGCTACCAAAGACCATAAATAATCTAAGCAAAATTTAATTTACATTCACTTTGAAGGGATTCATTTTTGAACATGTGTATTTTTTAGAGTTTTAAAGTTTCTTTCTCTCACAAACTAATAAGAGTACATTTTTTAATTCATCTTTAAAGATGACAAAAAAAATATTTAATTTATTAATTGGGCAAGTAATTTTATTGATACAAGTATTTTTTCAAATAGTTTTTCGCACTTTTCTTTTAAAGTTATTAGCTTTATAAAAAATATGCACTGTTGAAAATATTACTTTTAGAACAGTTTATAAAAAACGCAACAGTTAAGAAAGAAATCGTTCTATTTCAAAAGACGTTTAATTTTACAATGGTTATTTTTTAATTATCTATTAATATTTAAGAATTTTTTTAAATTGCGTTAGACAATTTAATCCTCTTTTAAAAAATTATACGTTGCTTATTAAAAAATAATAATTAATTTTTTTAATTGTTAATTTACGCTTTATAAAAGAACAACAAAAAAAAAAAAAATTACCGTGAACTCGAACACTGTATTTTAAATTTCTACCAACGAATTTCTTGGACAGCGGGTTGTTCTGTATTCAAATTTATTAACGAATAATTTAATAATTTAATACTCGCGATTTAAGCAGTTGATTCTTCTGTTCACAAGAACGAAGTGTTGATTTGAATTGATGAGCATAAGGTAAGTTTGCACGAACGAGCGTTTTGGGTTGAAAACAATGACCGGCATTAATGAATTAATCTGTTTCTCCTTTTTGTCTTGATTTTCATATAATCGAATCACGTTTTCCTTTATTATTGAAATGAATTACGAATCTACTTTTAAAAAATTCTAAATACGTGAGAGTAGCAGATTCTGGAGAAGCCGAATTAAACTCTTTTAATTTATAATTTTGTATAAACAATGAGCCTTAAGCAGAATGACAATCGATTGCCGAGAAGAGATTTTTTTTCTTCTTTAGACAAAAAATTAAATTCAAGTAAGGGAAAAGCTTTAGTAATGTGGAATGTTTTACGCAAATGCGTTTATAATTACATTATTTAAAAACTGATATATTGTAAAATAAAAAAAAAAAACATTTTCAAATGATAGGAAGTTATTCTGAAAAAAAGGGGAACAAATTGGCATTTGCATATTTATCCGTTATTCTTAAGTGTTTGAAAAAGTGATTGCATTGCACATGCTCAAAATAATTAGAGGATATTAGGTATTTATTATGAAAAATCATAATCAATCTTGTAAATACAAATAAGAGAGATTTAAAATAAGAATTATCATGTCTATAATGTAATAATTAAAATTTTGTCTGTAGCATAAAAACTACGTGTTTTTGAAAAGGAATGAAAGATGACTTAAAAGAAAATTTTAAAAAATTGGCACATATTGAATGCTGCTTAATAGTAATTACTGCCACCAAGATCATGATGTGGTCGAATGGGTAGCCTGGCGGCTGGCCAAATGCAATGTGTTGTAGAAGATGCTTATTGTTATCAAAGTGCGACTATTCCCAGACTAAACTAATATTTGAAACTGTTTGCCTTGCAACAACGGAGGAACTTTAACATGAAAACCACATCATTGCAACATCAAATTCAGAGGACTTCAGCTTACATTATGAAACCGGCTCCATCATGCTGGATGTTAGGCTCGCAGACCTATGGGTTATTCTTTCTGTCAACGGGTTCCTGTGCTGCCATGGATCTGGGCGCAAGAAGATTGTATTTGGAAAATGATGAATGGAGCTCTATTTCCCAGACCCGCTTCAGCACTCGATATAATCTTGCGTTTATGCATGAAAGTATCCGATTTGTAAGAGAAGGTTGATTTGGTTTGTCGCTCTACGGTAATCTTGTGCACACGAGAGCTAATTAGACAGGAACCTATAATAGAAGGTGGATTCGAACCACTCAAAAATATCCATGCATCGCCAGGATTCGAATCTGAAGCCTAGGATACCAAAAGCCAGAGCCCTAGCCACTTGGCCACCATACCGTGTTTGGAAGAGGAGGAGTGAGGGTCTATCAATGACCGCATAAAACTGTACAGGAAGGGATACCTGACGAATCAGAGATATGGAAATAAGAACTCACACTTTTGTGACTCCTTATGTTGCACCAGTCGAGGAAGAATTAGCCACATTATCCTGTGCTGGTGACCGATTCCTTTTCAATAATAGAATTCTTTAAATGGTTTGTGCGGCATGTTCGTATATGTATAGAAAGAAGGGTTGCTGATCACTTATAACCACTAGAACGAATTTAGAAGCTGGAGGGCTCGATTTTGCAAGAGCTGGCGGCGAATCCATCCTTAAAACTCGCATTGATTTCGTGCCTCATAGGTATGCGACATTGCTCTAAGTCAAAGGCTATACCTTTTATGGAAATTTTGTTCAAATCATGTGACTTTGCTCATTTTTATACTATCCCCTCATATTCATTCTTTTATTTAATGATCAATATTATGAATAAAATTTAATTATTCCTTCTGGAGTGCCTCGCAACATCTGCACATCATGTCAGTCAACAAAATGTTTTTTTTCTTTCTCAGTTTTTGTTCAGAATCATTGTATACCTTAATTCATTTGAAAATGTATTAATCTAGAAGGGAAATGGTTCTCAGACTTTTGATTGTCAAACACCTTTAAACAAAAACAATAATAAAAGTAATAAATTAACTGCAATACTTTGCCGAATTTCCTTTTGTTTTGTTTGTGATGCTTAAATTTAGGGTGACTTTGATGTAATTTTGCACTTACTTCGTAACAGAATTAAATAGCAATTATTTACACTCAAAGAGAATTATTTAAAATAATGTTCCTGGAATATCAGTTTTAATAATGCTTATGAACCTATAAATGAAAAAATTATGTAGAAATTTTATTCTTTCAACGTAAAATGTTTGAAATATTTTGGAATGCTTTTCTTTTAAAAAATAAAATGTTTGTGACCTTCTAGGGGAAGAGGTATTGCTTGACCCCGCCCAATAATTTAGCATCTACAAAAAATTATGTTCTACAGGAAAATATAGTTCAGTTCCAGTTCTTCAATGATAATATTACGATTCCAAGGAGTACGGCATTGATAACGGTCATTATTAAAATCTATCTTTATTCGAGAGGCCACATGTTTTTAAGTTTCTCAATTTTCGTTAATCGGAGATAAATAGAATTAAATTGAACTATTCCTTATATCATGCATAGTTTCCTTTTCTAATTACACAAGGATAAAGTATTAATAAAACTTTTCGTCATACGCAGCTCCTATTTAATACGCAGCAATCCATTTCATCCTACAATTGTTTTCAGCAGTGCACATATGATTTAAAAATTCTACTGAATTATTTATTTCAAAGTTTTCTAACAAAATGACTTTCTATTACTAGGCGCAGAAATTCTTTATTGTGTTCTTTTTCATTGTAATCAAATCGCCAGGGCTTATAACATCCTGAATTACTTCTTTCATCTTTAATAAAAAAAACAATGCCTTTTTGAAATAAATGAATAGTCATGAGAGACTCGTAAAAACAGTCGAGCATATTAAATTTATCTGCTAAATATTTTTGTGCGTTAAGTGTAATGGAAAGAAAAATGTACTTTATTCTTGGAATTATAATTAGATTTGAAATCGTTTTGCATATCATGAAAAACCTTAATTTAAAAGAAAACTTGAACCACTGATCAAACATTTATATATTTTTAAATTCCCAAAACCAACATTTATGGGCATTTCACCCTTAAGCTAAGTAATTGCAATCAATTCGAAAGAAAACCAACTTCGATGTTATCCTAACTGCAGAAATTCTGAATGTATATTCTTGAATTATTTATAAAGAAATACATTTTATTCTAGAATTTCAATTTTGTCATTACTTACACTTACTCATAAAAATCTCTTGTGTGTAGTTTCTATTTTAAAGTTTTTTTTTTATTGTAAAGATTAATTTTGAAACATTGTAAGAAATTTCATAAATGTATGCTTAAAAAATAGGAATTCATTAATCAGGAGTTTGAAAAGTTAAAAAAGACGTATAAATTAAACATTAGATTTCGTTAAATAGTTTTATTCTTAAAAATAATTCAAACATAAAACGAGAAAAAGTTTTTTAAATTAGATTAATTTAAACAGATATAGGTAGTGAACATATAGTTACAGGTATCTACGTGATTTATTACATTTAAAATACATATATATATATATATATATATATTAATATATATATATTATTACCTTTATAAACATTGGTTGAGTAATATTCCCGATTGGGAAGAGTAAATTATATTATATGGGCACTATTCTTCATTCGAATATTTGAGTTTATTTTTTTTTTTTGTTAAGACCAAAATGTAATCTACAAATGATGCAATCTGTATTTTACAATAATGCATGTACTTATATTTTTTTCTTGTACTTGCTACTTCTTGAATTCTGCTTCAATTAGCCATTCTACTTTGAAAAATGGGTGCGCAGAAGATCTACCTCGCCGTGGTGCACCTGGTAACGCTTTTTGAGTGGCTAAAAGATCTGCAACTTGGCATTATTGTTAGATTAATGAACTCTGTTTCAGCATGTTTTGTTGCATTTGTTGTATTATTTTGTTGTTGTTGCATGTTTTTTTTTTCTTTTGTTCTTTTTTTTGCTGTAACTGTTTATAATCTGCCATTGGAAATAAAAAAAAAAAAAAAAACTTTGAAAAATTGAGGAAATCAGCTACGTCAATTTTTCGGTGTAATTTGTTCACTGGTCTACAATTAAAATTTACTAACAAATTATTGCTAGTGCAAAATTTATTAGAACGATTTAAGACAACACGAAACAGCAGAAATAAATGAAACAAAGCAATTAATAATTTTATTGCAAGCAAAAAATTTAACCGACAGTTGTACAAATTGACAAGTTGTAACAGAGACTTCATCTCTTTTGTTCTTATAAACATAGTTTAAATAAATATTTTTTCTTACTAAAATAATCATTACATTTACGTCCAATAATTTTCCCAACATAAACCTAAAACACGAAAAACCAAGTAAAAACTCAAGGTCTTGGGAAAAAAAACTCAATCTTTGGCAGTTCTGGTTGAGATCCTGGTCGATCTGTTGGCAAACGGGTTGGACTTCTGAACTCAATTCCTCCCTCCGTTTTCGAGAATTTTGTTCCAAATTGCTACAGAGATCCCTTGTCGTTCTTTTATGAATTTATTACCAAACTTCTCTGGTTCATGGGTGGAATCGTAAAAGCATAAATGCAGAGAAATTGATATAACTATTGAGGTTTTATTTGGTTTGGTTTGTCGCTCTACGGTCATCTTGTGCACACGAGGGCTAAACAGACCGGAACCTACAGTTTAAAGTATAACTATTGAGGATTTGAATGATGATGCGCATTTTGAGTTTCTGACTAGGAGAAACAGATGTAAGATCTTTAACTGAATTGCAGAGAAGAACAAAATGTCTCCAGAGACAGAGATGGAATCATCTGATCTGATTCATCAGGTCATGAATGATGATTTAAAATTGTCCTCGATTCTTGGCATCCTGTTGAAGGACGAAGTTAGCAGGTGGATTCAAATAAAGCTGTTTCATTATTATCTTATTGTAATTATCGTGTTCTTGAACCACTTTGAAAAACATAGAAAATGAGTCGTGTTAAATCAACAAAACTTCTATATGAGTTTTGAGTAATAGATCCTTCATTACATGAAAAACAAAAACCTGAAACACACATCATCCTGATCACCGCGCAGAAGTGAACATCGCCTCTTCCACTCATACAAGATATAGATATATCCAACTTGTCGTTAGGATTATATATTTTTGCATCCGAGGAGGTGATATCACTGTGCAAGTTTCTGAAAAATGGTAAATGTCAAAGAAATTATGATTATATTTAAAACTTTGTGTGAAATAGATTTCACACATGGAATTACATCGTATTTTTTTTTTTTTTTTTTTTATCAACGTTAGAGAAATTGAGAAATTTTCTTGATTTGCTATACCTAATGATTTTTGTTGCTAGAAAATACACAACAGCATTATTTTAAAATAAATTTATAGAGCTTAAATGGCGAGTTTGTCCCGCTGGATAATGTGTTGCCATTTTAAATTTCATAATCTATGTATTATATAATAATCGTATTAACCAATAAAAAGTAAGGTTGTTTTATATCTCATATGGGATATGTATTATATAATAATCGTATTGATCCATAAAAAGTAAGATTGTTTTATATCTCATATGGAATATGTATTCCAAAATATTCGTATTAATCAATAAAGAGTAAGATTGTTTTATATCTCATATGGAATATGTATTCCATAACAATCGTATTAATCAATAAAAAGTAAGATTGTTTTATATCTCATATGGAATATGTATTTTATAACAACAGTATTAATCAATAAAAAGTAAGATTGTTTTATATCTCATATGGAATATGTATTTCATAACAACAGTATTAATCAATAAAAAAAGTAAGATTGTTTTATATCTCATATGAAGCTTATCTCATATATCTCATATGAAATAGGTATTCTATAACATTCCCATTAACAAATAAAATTAAAGTTTTTAATATCCCACATAAAATATGCATTCTATAAAAATCGTATTAGCAAATAAAAAGTAAAGTTGTTTTATAGTACATCCCTTACGAAATATAAGTTCTAAAACTAGTGCGAACCGATAAAAAGAAAAGGAATCGATCTTAATATTTCTATGCGGATAATGACGGATAGCATTTTTTTTGTTGTTGTTGTTTGCCGAGGAATCTAGATGCCATCGGCCGAGACAATAATGCAGCCAAAATATCCATGATTAAGAGAAGTATGTCAGCGCATTGTTCTAGCATGACATCGGTGAATAATGACGCCGCCATCTCGTTTAGCCACTGCCGCATGGGTGGCAAATGACCTGCATTTTATTTTATGCTGCCATTGTTCAGAACACCAGTGCCTGTTTCAAATTGAAGCACATTTTAAACACATTGAAGCACATTAGGAAATTGTCGTGTTTTTTAATGTTGCAATTACTAGCACAAGGGAAAATACTTATACATTCAATCATAAGTAACTTGTTTTAAATTAAATCCTATAAAATTTGTTAATTTTTTAAATTAAATCTTAACTTATAAAATAACCTTTAGATTTAATCATAAATGGCTTGCTTTTGTTTTAAATTTTATTAATATGAAGGAAAATATGTGAAACATAGTTTTTGTTTTGCTAATTTCTCTATTTCTGTAATCAGATATAAATTTGTAAGCTTAAAATCCATTAGAAATTGAGTAAAAGTTTAAAAAAAAAAAAAAAAAAAAAAAAGAAAAGCATTTTTGGAATTTATTTTTAAAAATTTCATCAACATACATTTAATACTGTTCTACCAAAGATTTTGTAATGAGAATTCAAAGGTTATCTTGTCACAGAGCATCTCTAATTTTATAAAATTTTGATGATTGCTATTTAACTGTCGCAAGGTTTTTAAATAATTAAGTTTATATTTTTGAGAGTCAGCTTAAGTGAATTATTCTTAAATATATTTTTATGCATTGATCAAAATAAGTTATCGCTAAAAAATTAAGCAGAATATGCATATTTTGTGATTCCAATGTCTAGTGTCGAACACTTAAAGCATGAGTGTGGGAACAAGATTTAGAAGCCCCCGTGGAAGTTTCTTTCCCAAGCTTTAACGAATTGCTTGGCAAAACATTTGGTGAAATTCAAAAAGCAAACAGTTAAAAAAAAGAAACTCTTAAAGTTTGGAAAAAGAGAGGTGGCAAATTATGTAGAGAGAAGTTGATCAGTATCAAGCACGATTGCTAGAAACTGAAATATAACGACCATTCGCCTGTCCGACTTATGGGAGCTGCTTAAAGATACTAAATTGAAGAACATGTAACCGAAGAGATACACGATGGTCAATGAAACTCTACGCTTGTCCACAACAGCAATGTGTAATAGGAGTTCGACGACTTTCAGTTATCTCATGACAGTCAAGTGGTCACAATTTACAAGAATCATTATTTATAAAGGTTATATCAGAATATCTATTTGCAAAAGATCTACGGTTTACACCCATAATTCTATGCATCGGGACAACCCAGTTAGTATTCTACAAAGAATATTGGCTTTGAACTGTTCTATTCACTGATCAATTATATTTCAAAGTATCAACTTATTCTCGTCGTACTTTTATCTGTTTAAAACCAGATATATCCTCCAAGTACGGGCATACGTTTATCTGTACAAAACCAGTGACCACCATCTATCCTGCAAGTGCGGGCGTACGTTTATCTGTACAGAACCAGAGACCACCATCTATCCTCCAAGTGCGGGCGTACGTTTATCTGTACAGAACCAGAGACCACCATCTATCCTGCAAGTGCGGGCGCACGTTTATCTGTACAAAACCAGAGATTACCACCTATCCTCCAAGTGTATCTGTACAGAACCAGAGACCACCATCTATCCTGCAAGTGCGGACGTACGTTTATCTGTACAAAACCAGAGATTACCACCTGTCCTCCAAGTGAGGGTGTAAGTTTATCTGTACAGAACCAGAGACCAACATCTATCCTCAAGTGCGGGCGTAAGTTTATCTGTACAGCACCAGAGACCACCATCTATCCTCCAAGGTGGGCGTAAGTTTATCTGTACAGAACCAGAGACCACCATCTATCCTCCAAGTGCGGGCGTAAGTTTATCTGTACAGAACCAGAGACCACCACCTATCCTCCAACTTAGGGCAATGGAACCGGAGGTTTAACGGTAGAGAATAAAACCATCATGTTGGATAGGTCCCATTGTTAAAGACTCTTGTGACTGCTTTTTGAAGTATAGAGATGAGATCTTGGAATACTGTGTGCCTTTTTTAGGGTGAAATTGTCATTGATTTAATTTCAAAGGCCATTAAAGAACTTCTACATGAAATTCATTTGCTTGACGGATTTCTATAAAGATGGGATAAGAGTCGGAGTAAACTGTCTAGACCAGTTTCGACGGGATGTCATTCAGTTCACGCATCCTCGATCAGATCGAAAATTCAAGAGAAAGATAGAACGTTTTGGGGCCTTCATATTTTGTGCATTGGAACAAATATGCTCTTCTGCTTCTGGTATATTGCAAAATTGACAAAAGGAGATGGAGTCAGCCCAAATTTATGAAATATAGCTTTTTATGTATATGTTTTGTTTCGACATCTAGTTAGTAGGACGTCCCCCTTTCGATTTGTAGGAAAACTGCTATGACAAGGTTTGAGACTATTTAACAGAATGAATACCTAAGCCTATTTTCTGCTTACACACATCTCTTGTTTTTGTTGAAAAATAAATAAACAAATAATTCCCCACATTGATTTAAAAAAATGACGATGTTTGCTTGTTCATTCTCAGCGAATAAACTTTTTCTCGATTGTAAAGCTTCCATTCATTTATAAACACAAGATTTTTCAATTGAATTAAATATATTTTTGTAAAAACGATAGAAAATAGGATGACTAGTAGTATTCATTATAGTGCTGTAGTAAAAAAAAGAACTTTTTTTTTTTCAAAAAGCTACGCGAATGCAATTTGTATATATATATATATAGATAGATAGATATAGATATATATAGATATATTGCAGTTATCTATTGAATGTTGCTTAGTTATGATTATTATTCTATTGCATTTATTTTCAAACCACTGCATCTTTTGTTTTTTATACATTGTCCAGTGAGGCTAATTTTGCTTTTAATTTTATTTATCGCTTAATCTAATCAGTACAAATTTTCCTACGAACTGGAATCAACATAAAACATTCATTCGTCCATATGACATTACATCATTCCTGCCAGCTGTGATATCCATCGAAAACCCTCCTTCATGGAATGGACTATTCCAGAGTGGTCCAGTTTCCTGAAATGCCACTCGACAGTCAAAACAAGTCGAGCGTAGGGCCACTTCCCTGACACCAGATCCGTCAAAACGCGTCTCGCTTTGCTGAGCTCAGTATTGAAATGCCGGACTTCAGCACAGTCCGGTGCTGCTGACGACGGACACCGAGTGCGAATCAGTGTCCGGAAAATTGTTTAATGGTTAACGAATTACTTAGTTGGAGTTAGATTGATAATTATTAAATATACAACATAGTTCATTTGTATATGCCATAATTATGTTATTTCATTTTACCGTAGATGGGGGTGAAATTCGATATATACATTAAGATTTCAGTGAATTTAAATTTCGAGAATTTCTCTTCAATTTGTTATATGCTCCTTTTACTGCTGACCTTTAAAAAAAAAATGTTAAATGACTCTTTTTGCCTTTGACTAACTTTTCTTTCATATTTTAATTTTTATTTTTTTCACGAAATAAATAAATAAGTTGCATATTTGTTTTAATGATTTAAAATTAATTAATAATCAAATAAAATTATTTTTATTTTACTAAACGTATCTATTTCAGTGTCTAAAAACTTTTTAGAAAATAGGATGACTATTACTCTTCTTTGTACTGCTGTAATAAAAAAAAAAAAAATTCAAAATGAAGAAACTAATGCGAATTCAATTTTATATATATTTTTTATATTTTTCACTTATCTATTGAATATTGCTTATGTAAGTATTTAATTATTTCACAGTATTCAGTTTAACTGTTTATAAAAAAAACAATTTTTAAAGAGACTTTCTAATATTACTTTAAAATAAAAAGATTTCTCAATTTATGTTTTCCAAGCATTGATATTGTATATATATATATATAGGCTTATAATATACAATATGAATGCAATATATATAAATGAAATAAAAAACAATTGCTGCCAACAAAATAGGATTATATCTAAAATTGCAGATAAGAATTATACACACCTGATCACCAAATCACATCTGAGAAAGTTTTTATGAGTAGTAGACGGTAGTAAGTTAAGTTAAAAAAAAAAAGTAAATAAATAAATAATTTTAAAAAAATGTAATCGGATGGACCGTGTACAGGTTATCCACAAGTTTAGAATTGAATGTAAGAACAAAACGCATCACAGCTATATTAACAAATAAAAAAACTAAAGCATTCCAAACGATTTCATTTTTAAGAAAAATCTCATTTTCACTTCGAAATAAAATGATCTTTGAGAACCATTTTTGCGTTAATTAATTACATAATTATTAGCCGAGAAAGAAACTAGTAATTATTATGTTTAAAACAGCTCATGAATGAACTTTAATAAAAAGCCGTGAAAGACATCAAAAAGTTTGTGAAAGAAATTTAAAAAAAGTAAAAGTGTTCTTTGACACACACACACACAAACACACAAAACCCGCTCCCCAAAACAATATCCATAATTTTATGGGTAAAAATATATAAGACATCAGTACATCTCAATGGGCAGCTCAGTGGCTATATATTGAATCGATATTTCACATTTCGTTATGTAATTGTATGATCAGGTTGCACAAGTTGTGGCAATCTAACGAAAAGCAAATCTTTTACAATAATCTCCTCTGTAGGTCCCTGTCTAATTAGCCTAACGTGAGCACAAAATGACCGTAGATAAACAAATCAAACCAAATCTACCCTATTCTCTGTTTCTCCACAAAGAAGAGAAATAACACGAAGATTTCTTAACCAGAATGCTTGCTTCTCTTCATTTTTTGTGCTAATTAGGTGTTTCTGAAGATTGCACTCCATTTTTAGGGGGGGGTGACATTTCTCAGTTACAGTGTATTGAAAATCTAATTATCAGAAACAAAGTTCTTTTTTCCACTGTGATCTCATTGTTCACCTATTGGATCCGTCGATTGTAATTCCAAGTACAGCCAACAACAAATGCCCTCCCAATAAATTGTTAAAGAACCGTAATGACTTGCCAGACCTTTTCGAAATTGTACCTGCTTGTTACAGACACTCCGTTTGTGAAGTACTTTTGTGTAAAATTTTTATGAATAACATACTGAGGTTACAACAGCAATAAAAAGAAAGAATGTTTTTATTTGCTTATCTCTCTCTACACGTAGGGATTCAAGGTATTACAGCCTTTGTATTTGTTACTCACCAAGGTTGCATAAAAACTATTAAAAAAAAAACAAGTAATATAATTTTTTTTTTAAGTCAATTCCTACTTTTTAAGGTGAAGTTTTCCTCTTACATCCGACGCCATCTACTGGTAGATGCATGCAACTTAAATCTAAACAAAACTAAAATTAATTAATTTAATTTAATGAATGAATTAATATTTGAAACAAACTGTATTGACGTCAAGAGTCATCCACTACAAGTTAAAAAAAAAAAACGTATTTGAACTCGAGTGGATGAATGAAAAGTATTTTATGAACGATTGAAAATTTGAACAAGATATATATAGGGAGAGTGTGAACTAATAGAAGGAATTGAAAAAAAAGTAGAAGGATTTAAGATAATGTATCATATGGGATGCTTTAGTAGCATTTGGCTGCACATTCTTATCCTTCAAAATATAAATTGACTGTTTATTTCACATGTATCGGTAGGAGCAGGCCGCTTATGAAAATCTTTCTTTAGCTTTTGAACACAAGGTTTTCCTGTAGAATTGAAAATATTTAGAACTTTTTAAAACCAAGATTTTCAAACGATATTATGCATGCTGTCCTTAAATGCAGAACACTTCATCTGGGCCAATCACCAAGTAAGGCGGTAGATATGAAGCACGTTCGTAATTTCTCAGATATAGAAAGATTTCTTAGCGGTTCTTTATCACCGCCACAACAGTAGCATAAGCATTCCGAAGGAAAAAATATCAGAGAAGTTTCATTTTCCTCTTTCCTGAAAAACCAATAGTGAATTTTCCACTCTTGCATATTCTACAAGAAGAAACAGAACGAAAATTATCGGTTTTCAAATCGAACTTGGAAGAAATCCGTTGTTTCAACCACCAATAGCGGCTTTCAAAATGGCACTGCATAAATTGGAACTGCAATTCTTGCCGCTAAAAGTATACTTTTCTTTCTAACAAAATGGTAGATTTTGATTTTGTCCACATTTTTAGGCTAATTAGACCGAGACCTACAGTTAAAATGGATTCCGAACCACTAACAAACATCCATGTTGTGCAGGATTCAAACCTGAAGCATGTGGTACTAAGGGCCAGAGCGCTAGCCAATTGGCCCGCCAGGCCGCAACGAAAGGGCGCTTAACGTCTGATTCGTGCCTCAGGTTCCAATATGTTGGAGGATTCGTTGCAATCCTTGATTTCAGAAGATTGCGAGACAATGTATGTAAAAAGCTTTGTCTGGTGAGGAAATTTTCAGTTTTTCCAGCAGGGCACGCAAAATGCAAGACAGTTACTTTTTAGAAGTATTTATGGAAGGCAATGTCCAGCCCTTCTGAGACATCGTTTGTGTGGAACATGAGGCATATCGATGCTACGCTTTATATTGCGTCGAATAACTAATCAGTAAGAGGCTTGTAGCTCTACGGTCATCTTGTATGCACACTTTAGGCTAAATAGATCGGGACCTACAGTTTAACGTGGATTCCGAACCATCAACTAACATCCATGACTCCCCCAGGATTCGAACCTGAATCCTTCCATACCAACTGCCAGAGCGCGCTAGCCAGTTGGCCATCAGGCCGCAATCAGTAGTGGAGATTAGTTTAGTACCACGCAAATGCGAGAGACAGTTACTTTTGAAAGTATTCATGGAAGGCAATGCCCAACTCTTCTGAGACAATGTTTGTGGAACATTGTTTATGACCCATATCGTTTCATTTGAACATCAGTAAACAAAAATGAAAGCAATGAGATTCTTAAGTTTCGAATGCATCTCTCTGTTCACATCGCAGTTATTCGATAAATCTGTTTATTCCTTTATTTTTTCAAAGCTTTCATGGTCTTTGTAAACCTGAGTACAAAACTTTTGCCTAAATTACGAAGTCCAAGAACTTATGTATGCCCAAAATACGACTGGATGTTGTTCAGTTCGGGTGTTTGTATTATAAATACAAACAATTGCATTTTGTGGTGTTTCACATATTATTATTCTTCGTATTTCGGGTGTTTGTATTATAAAATTACAATTTGTAATTTCAATAGGTGGTTGCATTACAAAAATTTAATACCTGCGAATTTAAATAAAAAAAAAATAAACAAGATGTGGATGGAATGACTCTAACCTAAGTTTTCACGAATATTATGGAAAAATATGTATAGAAGCATATTTAAAATATTTGGATTGATATTTGGAAATATTTAAATTTTCTTACACAGCCCGTTTGACTTGGACTGACAAAGGAATTTGTCTATCAAATAAAGAAAGGCAATAATTCTATAAATTTTCCATAAAAGAGTGAATTTGAACGTGCAGGTGGAACGCAGTAATCCTATTTATTCTAAAAAGAGG
>BPLR01004047.1:0-24745 GCA_021605095.1 Caerostris extrusa | reverse complement strand
CAATTTAAACAAACAACAACAATCAACTTTAAACCATATAGGTCTCAGTCTAATGGGACTGCAAAGAGTTGAGCATAGGGCTGACAATAAGTAAAAATATCTCCTGTCTCGAAATCTGAAGAAGGCAGGCAGCCTGATCAATCAGTGACTAGCTCTCTGGTCATTGATACCGCAAGCTTCAGGTTTGAATCCTGGTGGTGGCATGGACAATTGTTAGTGGTTCGAAAATCCACGTTAAACTGTAGGTCCTGATCTAATTAACTCAAAATCACAGAATAACCGTAAAGCAACAAATTAAACTAAACTAAGCCAGAAAGCAGACGGCTTTGTTTACATTGAGGGCTGTTGCGCTGTTGAGGGCTGTTGGGGTTGTTGCAATGAAAAGATACAATAAATGAATTACTCTACTGTAACATTTTATTTAAATTAAAACAAAATTTGATATCTCATTTACTTAAAAAGAAAACTCTAGTGTTACTACAAATTTACATTTAGAGATATAATAATTATAGTTTTGTGCATTTGATTGCTGTTATTTGTTTTCGACTATCGGGACCTTTAACTTTAAATATCGTCCGGCACCAGAATGGCAGTAGAGTAACCAGCAGTTTCTCAAAAGAATTTGAAACATTCTTACGATAGACCGAAACGCTCGAAATTCCCTCTCTGTTCCTTTTAAAAAGGACCGAGATTAAACTGAAAACACCGCTCCTGGCGGACTAATGTCCTTTTCTCAAAAGGCAACTCCTCCCTCTATCGAATTCGGAACCAGGTCATTAGTTGATTGTCAACACATTAGGCCGCATTCAGGACATGACAGATAGAGGCCTCCAAAGTTCGATAATCTTGCTCTTCCGCTCTGGACTTTAGTCAATTACCCCAGAGTTCCCATGATCCTGGAGACGGTCCTAGAAACGTCCGAAATTAGATTTTCAGTTCTTAGGGGATCACTTACACTGATTAACGGTCTTCATTAGAGAAAGTGAATTAGCAGTACACCCTGGCTGGCGAGAGCACTGTCACTGTTTTAGAGGTAGCGCGCGAATATGCACTTAAGCAAACATTGGGCGGATGTTATTGGACATAGGAATCACGCCCAAAATGATATGGCAAAGCGATATTTAAATTTGATTCGCCTTATTAAATAAGATGCAAATCTAGTACGCGCTTAAAATTCCCAACTTTGTGGAATTTGGGGTGTTGAGGCCGTGACAAAATAGATTCTGCTAGTTGTTTGCAGATGATTAATTCCGTTCGGTTTCAGAGGGGGGATAAGCGCTTGCACATGGTATTGAAGGATTATGTCAGAATATAGTGGAGTTAAAAATCGTTGCATTACGTTAAGTCAATAGAGTTCGTGATCCCATATGGATTATTCAGGTGTCCATTTCTTGGGGATTCGGCTTTTAGTAACAAAAGCTGCGTTAATGAAATAAACTGTTTGGTTTTGAGGTATTTGATGATTTGTGGTTTGGTATTTAGTTAAGTAATAATTATTTATTTTTTTAAATTTGGATGCAATATTTATTTTTAATCAATATGCACTTAAGTAAACATTGAGTTATTAAAAAAAATAATTATGAGTTTTTTTAAAAATAATTAAAATTATTCATTTCCTTCTATTAGCTCACACTCTCCCTATATATCCTATCTTGTTCAAATTTTCAATCGTTAATAAAATACTTTTTATTCATCCCACTCAAGTTCAAATACATCTTTTGAACTTGAGTGTTATGATTAGTTATTATTAGTTTTTTTTCAAATATTAATTCAATAATTAAATCTAATTAATTTTTTTTTTTTTAGATTTAAGTTGCATACATCATCTAATAGATGGCTAAATAAACTTAAAAAATTGAATGAAAATTATTTATAAAGAACTTTCTGCAACATAGTGAAAATAAAGTAGGAATTGGAAATTTTTTTTTTATATTATTTGTTTTTATTATAATGAATTAAAAATTATGAGTTTTCTTTAAAAAGGGTTAAAGAGGTATATTATCGTTAGCATTTTAAATTATAATTATGAATCGTGAATAAAAATGAATAAAAGTAAAAAAAATGTAAAAGAAAAATAAAATTATAAATTTTTATTCAATGAAAATAATTATAACATAAAATAAAATAAAATTCTTCTTTTAAGCACAAATAAATATATTGCTTTATAAAAAGAAAGATATTATATAAGCATAAACATCAGCATAAATATATTAGAAGGTGCTATACAGTTGTAGAATGGAAATTTACAAAAAATGAAATTTCATAAATATGGTAAAAAAAAAATCATTAGATTTTCCTTGTAATGCATTTCATTTTTAAGAATAACATCCAGTGATTTCGAATTCTTATTTATCGTAATTTGTTATTTTGTTATTTCCAATTTCTGAAACAGGCGCATAATATCATCAATCTGATAAAACCAGCATTAAAAAAAGTTACATTTCTCAAATATTCGTTACTACATCAAACAAAAAAAAGATCCTTTTCCAAGAATCAAGAATATATTCCTTTTATTTTAATCTATTTAACTTTCGAAGTTGCATTAATCTAGATGAAAAAACGGAAAAAATTCCCTACCGAAGAGCCAAAATAAGTAACCGGATTATTTTTAGAAAAAAGCAAAAATCGTATTTTTCTGCAATGGCATGTAGATTAAAAAACGAATAAAGTGGTTAAAACACAAAACATCGCAAATTGCTTTTTAGGGAAAAATCCTAGCCTTACATATTTACATACATTTCTTCAAACAAAGGATTATAATATTTCATTTCGAGAACTCATTTCAACAGACATTTTTCCCCTTTTTAATCTTTGTAACTGACTGTAAAAAATAAAAAATACTGAATTTAAAAGGAAAATTGTATGATCATTTCTACCAACTTTCGTATAACTAAAAATCTAAATCTTTTTCCATTATTATTTATATTCCTTCCATGCCAAAAAAAAACATGCAATCTTATAACCACACCTTATTCTACAAAAAGGGGAAAAAATCCCTACCATCACCATAACGTAATTTTCGTTCGTGACTCTTATATATGAAACATTAATGCTGAGCTTCATAAGAATTTAAATTCTCATACGAACCATTCCGTCTTATTACGGCATTGAAAGGCATATCAGAGGGAATTTCCATCCAGTTTTGTAGTGTGCATTATGCATTCATGCAAATAATAGGCAAAATGCGTTCTTTATAGAGTAAGAAATCTTTTACTCTTATTGAGATTAAATTCCCATTTTTGCTTTCTTCCTCTAAAAGTACTTCTGGTTCTTAACCGGGACTTTTTTTTTCTTTTTGCTAAAGCAAAACGGCAGTTCAGGACTTTAAAACTGAAAGTAATCGTTTTCTTGTGAATCCGTTTTATAGTGAAGGCAAAAGTAATTTACAGAAACGTTACGGAAAATTTTTTTTTAGTTATTTATTTTTTTTTTCTATATAAGAATGTTGGGTAAAAAAGAAGGATTGATATTAAATAACTCTTAAATTTGATACATTGCATTTAAATAATCTTTATCACTGTTGGCATCATTTCAACTCTTTTTAATATGCCTAAACAATAAAATGAGACAATAGCCATTATTTGCATCGTCAATAATCAATTAAAAAAATATTGGCTTCAGTATTCGAAAGTATTCAGTATTCAGCATTTTAAGGTACGAAACGATTATCATATCAGCCTAAGTTGACGATACGGAAATGACGTAAAGGGTTATTGTGAAGTTAACTTATATTTGTCAAATTTCTAGTCAAGATCTGGATAGAGTTTAAAAATATGCTTAGGTTTTTTATAGTTATTAGAGATTTTGCATAACATAAACCATATACTTTCACTTTTCCGCTATCAGGTGTATGATGTCACTACACATGTGTTTATTATTTAAATAATCTTTATCACTGTTGACATCATTTCAACTCTTTTTTATGTTAAAATAATAAAAATGAGACAATAGGCATTAATGTTATTATATGCATTTGTTATTATGCTAATGCTATATATGCAGTTATATACGCATTTATGCATTTGTTTTCAAATGTCGGAACCTTTGACCTGAAGTATTATTCGGCACCATAATGGTCGTAGAGAAAACTTTGTTTCTCAAATAAATTTGAAACATTCTTACGATAGACTGAAACCATTCGAAATTCTCTTTCTGTTCCTTTTAAAATATGATCGAGATTAAACCGAGGAAACACTACTCCCTGACGGACTAATGTCCTTTTCTCAAACTGTCTCCTTTTCCCAAACTCAAATGTGTTTTTTCTTCAAGATATTCATTCAAAAATATGAAGGCGATTTATGTGCAGCGTAGAAAGCAGTCCCCCTGGTGCACCCTAGAAATGCTGAATCGCTCCTTCTAGTGCCGAATGATATTTCAGGTCAAAGGTTCCGACATTCGAAGACAAATAGCAAATAAATGCAAAAAACTATAATTACCATACCTTTGTAATACAAATGAATCAACGCTAAATTAACTCTTTTTATTTTCTTAAAGTAAATGAGACATCAAATTATGTAGAACTGTATTTCGAAGAACTATTGTAGTATGATCTCTAGAACTATCATAAGAACTATAATAGTGAAATCATAGTTCATAACTATATTTCGAAGAACAGTAGTAGTTCTGAAGAAAACTATATTCTGTAGTTCAAAAGAACTATAGTAGAGTAATTCTGTATCATTTAATATAAATTAAAACAACAAATTTTACTTAAGGAAAACAAAAAGAAAAATTTAGCGTTGATTCATTTGCATTATGGTAATTATAGTTTTATGCATTTATTTGCTGCTTTTTATTTTCAAATGTCGGGACCTTTGACCTGAAATATTATTCGGCACCAGAATGGTCGTAGAGAAACCAGCAGTTTCTCAAAAGAATTTGAAACATTCTTAAGATCAGACCGAAAAGCCTCGAAATTCCCTCTCTGTTCCTTTTTAAAAAAAGATCGAGATTAAACCAAGGAAACACCGCTCCTGACGGACTAATGTCCTTTTCTCAAAAGGCAACTCCTCCCTCTATCGAATTCGGAAACAAGTCATTAGTTGATTGTCAACACATTAGGCCGCATTCAGGGACATGACAGATAGAGGCCTCCAAAGTTCGATAATCTTGCTCGCAGCTCTGGACTTTAGTCAATTACCCCAGAGTTCCCATGATCCTGGAGACGGTCCTAGAAACGTCCGAAATTAGATTTTCAGTTCTAGGGGATCACTTACACTGATTAACGGTCTTCATTAGAGAAAGTGAATTAGCAGTACACTGGCTGGCGAGAGCACTGTCACTGTTTTAGAGGTAGCGCGCGAATATGCTCTTAAGTAAACATTGGGCAGATGTTATTGGACATAGGAATCCACGCCCAAATGATTGGCAAAGAGATATTTAAATTTGATTCGCCTTATTAAATGAGATGGAAATCTAGTACGTGCTTAAAATTCCCAACTTTGTGGAATTTGGGTGTGTTGAGGCCGTGACAAAATAGATTCTGCTAGTTGTTTGCAGATGATTAATTGCGTTCGGTTTCAGAGGGGGGGGGATAAGCGCTTGCACATGGTATTGAAGGATTATGTCAGAATATATTGGAGTTAAAATCGTTGCATTACAGTAAGTCAATATAGTTCGTGATCCCGTATGGATTATTCAGGTGTCCATTCTCTTGGGATTCGGCTTTTAGTAATTAAAAGCTGCGTTAATGACACAAACTGTTTGGTTTTGAGGTATTTGATGATTTGTGGTTTGGTATTTAGTTAAGTAATAATTATTTATTTTTAAAAAAATTTGGATGCAATATTTATTTTTAATGAGTATGCACTTAAGTATACATTGAGTTATTAAAAAAAATAATTATGAGTTTTATTTTAAAATAATTAAAATTACACATTTCCTTCTATTAGCTCACACTCTCCCTATATATATCTTGTTCAAATTTTCAATCGTTAATAAAATACATTTTATTCATCCACTCAAGTTCAAATACATCTTTTTTGAACTTGTAGTGGATGACACTTGATGTTAATACATTTATTTCAAATATTAATTCAATAATTAAATCTAATTAATTAATTATATTTTTTTAGATTTAAGTTGGCTATATCATCTAATAGATGGCGCCAAATAAACTTAAAAATTGAATGAAAATTATTTATAAAGAACTTTCTGCAATATAGTGAAAAAAAGTAGGAATTGAAAAAATTTTTTATGTTACTTTTTTTTTTATTATAATGAATTAACAATTATGACTTTTCTTAAAAAAAAATAGGAATAAAAAGGGTTAAAGAGCTATATTATCGTTAAAGCCTTTTAAATCCTAATTATGAATCGCAAATGGGAATAAAAATGAGTAAAGAACTATATTATCGTTAGCATTTTAAATCCTAATTATGAATCGCAAATGGGAATAAAAATGAGTAAAGAGCTATATTATCGTTAGCATTTTAAATCCTAATTATGAATCGCAAATAGGAATAAAAAGGAGTAAAGAGCTATATCATCGTTAATATTTTAAATCCTAATTATGAATCGCAAATGTTAATAAAAATGAGTAACGTTAAAAATAAAATTACAACATTTTTATTAAATGAAAAATAATTATAATAATAATAATAAATTTTTCCTGATGTTTGACTACGCATCAGATAAAATAAAATTCTTTTTTTAAGAAAAACGCAGATAAATATATTGCTTTATAAAAAAAAAAAAAATTAATAAATATAATATAAGCATAACCATAAATATATTGGCAGATGCTACAGAGTTGTAGAATAGGAAATTTACAAATAAAATTTCATAACTACAGTAAAAAAAAAAAAAATCATTAGATTTTTTTCCCCTTCAAATGTATTTAATTTTTTTAGAATAACAACTAGTGATTTCGAAGTCTTATTTATCATGATTTGTTATTTTGTTGCTTCAAATTTCAAAAACTGATGCATAATATCCTTTATTCCTTTTATTTTAATCTATTTATCTTTCGAAGTTGCATTAGTCTAAATGAAAAAAAGATGGAAAAAAATTCCCTACCGAAGAGCCAAAATAAGTAACCGGATTATTTTTAGAAAAAAGCAAAAATCATATTTTTCTGCAATGGCATGTAGATTAAAAACGAATAAAGTGGTTAAAATACATAACATCACAAATTGCTTTTTAGGGAAAAATCCTAGCCTTACATATTTACATACATTTCTTCAAACAAAAGGATTATAATATTTCATTTCAAGAACTCATTTCAACAGACATTTTTTTCCCCTTTTTAATCTCAACCGTAAAATATAAAAATAAAATAAATACTGAATTTAAAAGGAAAATTGAATGATCATTTCTACCAACTTTCGTATAACTAAAAATCTAAATCTTTTCCATTATTATTTCTATTCCTTCCCGTGCCAAAAAGCATGCGATCTTATAACCACACCTTATTCTACAAAAAAGGGGAAAAATCCCTACCATCACCATAACGTAAGTTTCGTTCGTGACTCTTATATATGAAACATTAATGCTGAGCTTCTCATAAGAATTTAAATTCTCATACGAACCATTCCGTCTTAATACAGCATTGAAAGGCATATCAGAGGGAATTTCCATCCAGTTTTTGTAGTGTGCATTATGCATTCATGCAAATAATAGGCAAATACGTTCTTTATAGAGTAAGAAATCTTATTCTTATTGAGATTAAATTCCCATTTTTGCTTTCTTCCTCTAAAAGTACTTCTGGTTCTTAACCGGGACTTTTTTTTTTTTTTTTTTTGGGAAAGCAAAACGGCAGTTCGTGGGACTTTAAAACTGAAAGTAATCGTTTTTCTTGTGAATCCATTTTATGGTGAAGGGAAAAGTAATTTACAGAAACGTTACGGAAAATTTTTTTTATCGTTATTTATTTTTTTCTGTATAAGAATGTACGGCAAAAAAGAAGGTTTGATATTAAATAACTCTTAAATTTGATACATTGCATTTAAATAATCTTTATCACTGTTGGCATCGTTTCAACACTTTTTTTTTATATGCCAAAACAATAAAATCAGAGAATAGGCATTATTAGTATCGTAATTCATCAATTAAAAACAATATTGGCTTCAATATTCTAACCAATTTTAAGGTATGAAAATATTACCATATAAGCCTACGCTAACGAAACGGAAATGACGTAAATGGTTACCGTGAAGTTAACTTATGCTTGCCAGATTTCTAGCCAAGATCTCAATAGTGCTTAAAATAATCTTAGGTCTTTTATAGGCTCAAAGGTATATAGGTATATTAGGTATTTTATAAACTTTCTAAAGAGGGTTTTTGCATAACAGAAACTACATGCTTTCATTTTTCTGCTATCAGGCGCATATTTCCACTTCACATGCGTTTATCAGAAACCTCCGTTTTACCGCAAAATTTAAATAAAATTTTGGCCAAATCGGGAAAAATAAGGGGCAGTTACTATTTGGCGTGTTTTTTGTAACGCCAACTGAGTAATAATATAAACGATAATACTGAATCTCGAATGCGAGGAGCTGGATGATGTTCTAGAAATGCAAATATCCAGTTCCCGAAAGGAAGTGCATAAAATCTAATAAATATAGATGATTAGATCTTAATGTTTGGCAGATGGTATTTATCTTCTTTTTCATTATATGTATATAAAAACAATTTTCAAAATGTGTATGCTTTTGATACACTTTGTGTTAATTACTATTCATCTTTATGTGACAATAAAAAAAACTCCATAAATATCCAACAAATCCTAAATAATATTCGCAGAAGTTTTATAATAGTGTTAATTTTATCTTTGCTCAAGTAAAATAGTCATACTTGTGTTATATGATTTTAATTCAATTTAATTGATAATTCTATTCTTACAATTAAATAGATTGTATGTATATTTTTTTCCAATCGCAAATTTACAGGACAAAAGATAAAAAAAATACAAAGAACAAGATAGAAACAAATGACATCAGTTAATCCATCAATTTAAGTCTTGCAACAATCCAATAACGCTTCCACAAAATAACAGGATGCAGTACAGAACAGGAAACAAGTTGAGACATATCTATTTCTTCCTGATTATCATACAGGAGACAGAGAGGTCAGGAGCCATTAATTCTGTGAAGGTGCTTGTGGAGATAATCATGACCACAGAAATGCAACCGATTTTTCTAAAGCCATTCAGGAATATCCTGAATATGATCGTACCAGGGCTTGTGACTGTTTCTAGCGGCATCCTCAAAGAAGGAGCACCTAAGTGTCTTTTTAATTGTCCTCTGTCTTGTTCTGGGACAATCCACTTGCGTTCTACTGCAGAACTCTAACCAACTCACACTGAGAGCCAGACTGAAGGCCGTATTTGTAGATCATTTTGCTGTATTAGACATTGCCCGGACTGCACCACGAAGCGGTAGATCTATGTTGAACTCAAATGTATATCCGTACTGTTATTTTTTTTAAATTATTATAAGAATAAAATAAAACTCGTTTTCAATTAATATTATTCCTTGTTACTAAATATTATTAAATATTATTCCTTGAAGTAATTAAATATTATTCCTTGAAGAACAAATATATTTTTACTCTCTTAAGAATGACAATGAACTTTTAAAAGAAATGCATAAAAACAATATATATATAATAAATAATATATATAATTAATATATTTATTATATATATGTAATAAATATATATATATATATATATATATATACGAATAATGTTATGAATTAATGTTGTCTATTGGTCTCCATCTAAAACATCTATTTCCATCCTAGATGCTATGGAAATAAAAGCTTGATTAAAGTTATTCCCAGAAGATTTGTGACTTTAATGCATGTGATGATAATCTATAGATGCATGTGATATTTTTAATTTTTAGCAATGTCATATATGTTTATTTTAATAATTACTATTATAATAATTACAATTTTAAATTTTGGAAACTCTCTACTATTTTAATGCTAATGAAAAATCCTAAATAGTTGTTTTCAATTTATTAATACATTTTTGTTGATATTTCTATTCTTTTTTATTTCTATTTGCAATTCAAAAGCAATTTAAAATTAATACCCTTTACCTGGAATTTGTACTGTTAAAATGCTGCATGATTTTATCTTCAGATGCATTTAAGTTACATTTAGCAATGTCATTTTATTTTAAATAAAATTCTAATATTTAACTATTTTCAATTTTTATAACTTCTCTTTTACTTTTATGTTAATGAAAAGTACTATAGAAATATTTTCCCATTAATTAACTTGCTTCTATTGGTGTTTTAATATTTTTATTCCTATTTTATATTTCCTTTAAAAATTTCAAAATAACTAGCTTGTTAATTTGAAAAATTTTAACTTAACATTTTTATACTGAAATATTTTTAAATATTAACAATAAACTATGCATAAAATATTGATCAGTTTTTGAGCAGTTATGCTTTATTGAGGTTATATTAGTTTAGATTTATTTAACTGATTAGATCTTTCTGTATTTTGAATCGTGATTTGTAATAAATTGAAAGTGTATTTAGATTTACTAAACTTACAATTAAAGAATTGTTTAATAAATTTATTTGTTTATTTGAAAATTATTGTTTATTTAAGAAAGCAATATACCAAACATATTACAAGAAATGCTTTTCTATTCATTTTAGCATTTCCATTATTAATGTTAGTTACTTTTTAAAGATGTCGTTTATTTTTATATTTGTTTTTCTTTCATTTTAACTTTTTATGTTCCATATTAATAAATAATTAGTAATATATAAATAAATCATTTCAATTTCTTTTTTCCTCCCATGCTACATGTGGATTTATTGATTTTTCTATACAGCTTTATAGTAAATCGAAAGTGTAGATGGATTTATTATATTGCTTTTAATAAATGTTTTTTTTTCCTTAGAACATCGTTCTTTATTTTAAAAAAGAGCATATAGAATTAATTTGAACATTTTTATCATTAATATCTGTTAATTTTAAAAGATTTAGATAATCTGTTTATTTCCCTTTTGATTGAATTTCAGTTTTCTATTAAATTTCTTGAAGAATCAATCTTCTTCCAATGTTTTTTTTTTTTTTTTTTTCTTCATTGAGTTTTTAATTTCTATTAATTTTATTTCTAGCATATATAAATTTATATTTTTTTAGTGATGAAATCTTTCAGTAATGTAAAATGGAAATTAAAAAAATATACATATATATACACATATATATATATATATATATATATATATCTGAAAAATATTCTGTCAAAATTAATAGGTAAACTGATTAAAATTATTAATTGATTAAGCTACCTAATCTATCTATGTGACCAAGATGAATACATAAACAGTGATCACATCATTTAATGCACCAATCTGAAATGGATACTTTATTCAATTAATTATATTAGCTCACACTCTCCTATATATATCTTGTTCAAATTTTCAATCGTTCATAAAATACTTTTTATTCATCCACTCAAGTTCAAATACATTTTTTTTGAACTTGTAGGGGATGACACTTGATGTTAATACAGTTTTTTCAAATATTAATTCACTAAATAAATTTACTTAATTCATTTTAGTTTTTTTTTAGATTTAAGTTGCATATATCTACCAATAGATGGCGCCAAATAAACTTAAAAAAATGAATGAAAATTATTTATTAAGGACTTTCTGCAATATAGTGAAACAAAAGAAGGAATTGACTTAAAAAAAAATTTTTTTTTTTTTTATTACTTGTTTTTATTCTTGAAGGCCTGTTGAACGAATATGACATAGTATGTTTTCGCATTTTGATTGATTTGTCCCATTTTCTATTTGTCATTTTCTTAACTAAAATAAAGGGACGGAGATTTTCGCACATAAAAATTCAGCAGATATATAATATATATATATAGTTATAAATCGTTTCAAATGGAGTAAAAATTAATAAAAGAACCTTAAAAAGGTATTTGATGACCATTTAACTTAAAAACTATTTTAACCACCAAATCTATCATTTACTTTATTTTACCATTTATGTTAGCACACTCACGCTTAAGCACAACAGCATTAAAGTATTATTAATTGTAAAAATAAAATTGTGCAGAAAACCCATTTAATAGAAAATAAATTGAAAGGCTTTTCTTAGAAGGAAATAATAAATTTTAGTTTCTTAGCAACAGTTTTTAATTTATGATGAAGTATAAAAAGTATAAGCATCCATCCATTTATTTATATATAGAGAGAGATTTATATTATATAGATATAGTTAGTTATATAGATTTATCTGTGTCTCTCTCAATGCTGTAAAAAGAATTACTCGATATAATGAGCAAAATTATTAATAAAAATGATCAAAAATAATGAGCAAATTTGCACTGAAGATACTTGAAGAAAAATACTTGAAGGGAAGTGTTATAGAATAAAAAAAGAGTTCCCAAAAAAAAAACCAACAATTTTTTCCGTCCAATTTGGCATTAACTTGCCGTGGTGGATGGGCTTTCCACTAACAATGTTACTGTTAAATGACTGCCATTGTTTGTAATCATTGTTACCGTCAAAAACATAAACAAACAAGCGCATTGAACACTATAGTTGGTTTAATTTGCAACTCATAACAAATACGTTGTATTTCGATTCAAAGTATCGCTGACAGACGAATTCACTTCTTTATGTCGCTTACGCCATCTATTAATAGAATTTGGAACTTTTTTTGATGCCTAACGTTTCCCCCTTCTTCAAGTATCTTCAGTTCAAATTTAAACTCATTGTGACGAATGTTTATTTTTTACAGCATTTCGAAAGTGGGACTTTAATTATAATCACTCTGTATATTATTTAATTAAAAGAATTATTTCAAATTACTTCATGATTTTTTGTTACATATTATATAAAAATATTTAATTCGAAGAAAAAGTAAATTTCCCATTGTTCTAATATAGACCACATATTCTATGCATCAAATACGTTACAACAAGAGGAATTGCGTCTAGTTTTAAAAACTTACAATCATTTTATCCATCTATAAAAATATTTAATGTTTGGAACTTTAAAATAGGATTTTCATTACGTCAATATTATTTACAAATTACAGCAAATAAAGTAAAGAATTAATTATTATAAATATTGCTTTTGAATTGTCCTTTACTCGAAACAAAAAGGATTAGAAATTTCTCTACAAAATAAGCAGGAATGCTTCCAGCCTAACACAGCTTAAGGCAGGAAGGTCGTAAATCTTGGTGAATTTTCTTTAAAACGCTCGTTCGTTCCTCGCCAAATGGCCGGCAATGAAGAAAATAAAAAGCCAAAAGCGCGCTAGAAAATTGAAGTCATTTAATTTGTTTGTTGTTTGCGCAGTTCTGTCTTATTTATTTAATTTGTGGAAAGCTGTTACGAGAAAAAGGCAAACTCCTCGAACATATTCTGGGACGTATATATTCATGAATGAATATCTTTTGTATTTCTTCGGTTCGTAAATCACTTCCTTCTGTTTGTTTTCGTTCTGTTCCTTTTGAAATATCGTTATCGAAGGGAAAAGATATTTTCTCTCTCTTTTTAACGGTTTACTACTTCACAAGAGGATTTAAAGAATGCTTCTTGAATTTAATGTACCTATTCTGATAATAAAAAATAAAAAAAAAGCTTTTTTAATTTCTTTTCTATTAAATGGTTTTCTGCTTAAAAGTTTTATGTTTTTTTTAACAATTAATAGTATTTTAATGTTGAAAAAAATGAAATAAATAATATTTTACTGAAGATCAAAGTTGCTTGCATAAAATAAATGATAGATTTGATGGTTAAAATAACTTTTAAAAAAGATCATAAAATATATAAAATTAACTATATCCATATAATATATACAGGGTGATTATAATTAAAATTTTGGTTACACACTGTATTAAAAGTTAAATCGAGAAATCTCTTTCTCTCTCTCTCTCTCTCTCTGTCTCTCTCTATATATATATATATATATATATATATATATATATATATTTACAGGGTGATTATAGTTAAAATTCCACTTTCAAAATGATGCAAAAAAAAAACACACTCGTCACAATGAGTTTAAATTTGCAGTGAAGATAATTGAGAAGAGGGAAACGATACGGCATCAAAAAGTTTCAAAGGGTATTAATAGATGGCGCTGTAAGCGGCGTAAAGAAAGTGAATTCGGACACCGATAATATTTTGAATCAAAATTATTTAATCAACGTATCAAACGTATCGAACGTAGGTATTATCGAATCAACGCATTTGGCATGAATTACATATTAAACCAACTGTAGTGTTCAATGTGCTTGATTGTTTCGGTTTTTGATGGAAAAAGTAGTTCTAAGTCATTCAACAGTTGTGAGACTATTAGTGGAAAGCCCATCCACCACGGCAAGGTCTTGCCAAATTCGGTAGGAAAAATCTGTGGAACTCTTTTTGGAATTAAAAAGAATTATTCAAAATTATTTCCTGATTTTAGTAATATTTGATTAATATTACCTGATTATAATTACCTGATTTACATTGATCATAATTACCTGATTTTAGTTATATAAAAATATTTAAATCGGAGGGGAAAAAATAGATTTCTCATTGTTATAATATATTCCAAGTATTCTATACATCGAATACGTTACCATGGTAACAAGAATAATAGCGTCTACTTTTTGTTAAACATTTTAAATCATTTTATCCATCTATAAAATATTTCATGTTTGCTAAGTTTGGAACTTTAAAATAAAATTTTTAATACGTAAATATTATTAACAAATTACAACATCTAACATAAAGGATAATTATTATAAAGATCACTTTTGAATTGTCCTTTCTCGAAGATTAAGTATCGAAACAAAAGGATTAGAAATTTCTCTACAAAATAAACAGGAATGATTCAAGCCCAACACATCTTAAAGCAGGAGGGTCGTAAATCTTGGCGAATTTTCTTTACAACGCTCTTTCGTTCTTCGCCAAATGGCCGGCAATGAAGAAAATAAGGACCCAAAAGCGCGGTAGAAAATTGAAGTCATTTAATTTGTTTGTTATTTGCGCAGTTCTCTCTTGTTTATTAAATTTGTGGAAAGCTGTTACGAGAAAAGGCAAACTTCTCGAACCTATTCTGGGACGTATATATTCATGAATGAATATCTTTTGTATTTCTTCGGTTCGTAAATCACTTCCCTATGTTTGTTTTCGTTCTGTTCCTTATGAAATATCGTTATATCAAAAAGGAAAAGATATTTTCTCCCTCTTCTTTAACGGTTTACTACTTCCGAAGAGGATTTAGAAAATGCTTCTTGAATTTAATGTGCCTATTCTGAAAATAAAAAAAAAAGCTTTTCAATTTATTTTCTATTAAAAGAGTTTTCTGTACAAAAGTTTTATGTTTTCGTTTTACAATTAATAGTAATTTAATGTTGAAATAAATATTATTGTACTAATAATAAGTTTAAGTTTGCTTGCATAAAGTAAATGATAGATTTAGTATTTAAAAATAATTTGTAAGCTAAAAGATCATCAAATAGATCATCATAATTTTTAATCCATTAAAAGGATTTATAACTATGACTGACTAACGCACCTGACTTGATAATAATATATTACATTAAAAGTATACGCTATATATAATTTTTTTTAAAATGAGTCTTGTTTCAAATGATGTTGGAGAAAATCATGTAACCTTAAACTGTAATAATATAGAATACTTCATACAATTGAGCTACGCAGGAGAAATGCGATGAGCGAACAGCTATAAACTATTTGAGTGGCATCATTTATTTGCTCAATGTTAAAAGTCATGAAATAAGTCCGTGTGGTAAGATCTTAACGAAGGCACTTGCTATGAAGGCAAAGATCTTGTTGGCACTGTCCTTCACCTGTACCTGTGTGAAATTTCACGTCAAAATATTCATTAGTGTTTGAGTCACGCTTGGCTTTGTGAGATGCTAAAAATTGATTCCGCCGATTTTTGACATGTCTGAATTAATTGAGCAAGAAATTAAATTTTTGTTTGCAGAAACGTATAGAATGTTGTAGAAGGCATTCGGTGAGCATTCCTATATCGGAAAGAAATATTTACTAGCGGTAAAAACAGTTGAAAGAAGGCAGAGAACACGTTGAAGACGAAGAGCCCAGTTCACACTGCATTGATTGTTCGTGATTTTCGCCAAAAAAATGAAACCATATCTTTCCATACCACTGTATTCACCTGATTTAGCATCGTGCTACTTCTGGATATTCCCTAAACTCAAAAGACCACTTCGGGGTCACCGTTTTGAATTGATTGAAGAGTTATTTAAAAATCGGCGAAATCAGTTTTAGTATCTCACAAAACCAAGCTTAACTCACGCACTAATGAATATTTTGACGTAAAATGTCACACAGATGTCACGGACAGTGTCCACAACCTAACAAAGAAAAAAAATTGAATACAATATGCCCAGGAGATTTAAATTGAAAACTGGTCTTACTTTTTGGGCACATGTAGTATGTCTTGCATATTTTCATGAGGTCTCCGTGAATCGTAGTCTGATTTAAAGAGCCTTAATATTAAAATACGGGCACTGATGGCAGAGTGACTAGCGCTGTGTGGTATGGGTTATGGGTTCGAGCCCCAGGTGTGCTATGGATGTTTGTAGTAGTTTGGAATCCACTTTATACCGTAAGTCCCCGTCTAACATGATCGTAGAGAGTTGGGCGTAGGGCTGAAACCCAACCCCGTAAAAAAGATGTCATTTCCTGTCTCGAAATCTGCCAGTGGGCAGACGACCTCAGCCCACCATGGGGCTGTCGCACCACTGATGATGATATATTAAAGTACCATTAATTCTTCAAGATTATTTGGGTTTTTTTTTTCAATTCCTACTATTAGTTCACACTATATATGCTATATACAATTGGTTCACACTATTCCCTATATATATCTTCAAATATATATGTTCAAATTTTCAATCGTTCATAAAATGCTTTTTATTCATCCACTTTAGTTCAAATACATTTTTTTAACTTGTAGTGACACTTGATGCTAATACAGTTTTTATCAAATATTAATTTATTAATTAAATTTAATTAATTAATTTTAGCTTTTTTTAGATTTAAGTTGCATATATCTACCAATAGATGGCGCTATATAAATTTAAAAATGAATGAAAATCATTTATAAAGGACTTTCTGCAATATACTGGAAAAAAAAAGTAGGAATGAAATTCAATTTTTTTTTTATATTACTTGTTTTTAAATAAGCCAGCTATTTTTAATTCAACTGATAGAAGATAACCAAAAATAACAAAGTAACCATTATACTATTATATTAATTTCATTTTTCATATTCCGAAAAGCGAGTAATAGTGTAATTATTTTCCTATGAAATTATGCTAAGAAAGTTTTCGTTTTTGTCTAAATTTACGAATAACTTTATAGAAATACTGTACACGACATTTTCTAATAAAACCAGAACTGATACTGAACGCCAAAAAACATTTATAAAGAAATGCGAAAATTCGTTACTTCTGCCCAAAAAGTGCTGTATAATAATTCAATATATCGGATTTCTGAGCAGCATGGAAGTTTCGAATATCAGGAGTTCTCCCAAAAGTCCCTATCAGTTTCTTTCAGGTTGGTGTCAGTGAAGAAGAGAGCGCTGTTAGGCGAGAGAAAAACTTATTATACATCATTTTCTTCTCATTCTTGACACAGAACACGCAAAACAACCATTTAGGAAGCAAGGAAAAAAAAATCGTAGGGATGCTAACTTATAATTAGATGCTTCTTTTCAGCTAAAAACAGATCATTTTTCTTCTACTCTTCTTCTGATGTGTTAGGTATTTCAGGGATACTCTGGTAATGTCCACTTAATTTTTTCTTCGTGTTCGTATAGTTCAGTATTGGTCAAAAGTTAAGATTAAAAAGTTAAATTGAAAAAAAAGTGAAAAAGAAAATCCAATTTTCTTATATTGAAAACTTTTTTTTTCAGGTTTAATAAAACTAAAAGTATTTTATGAAATAAAAAGTTATGTATTAGGTTCCTTGGTTATTAAGTATATTAATATTAAGTGTTAAGTCTTGATATCAAACAATAAGCTCATTGGTTAAAATAAAAAGCATCATGATAAAGCTTTGGTTACAATAAAAAGGATCATGATACTTTTAATATTTATTAATACTTTTAATATTTAAACTTTACATTTATTTAATACTATGCACATACCTTGAATTGTTGATATGAGTTAAGACTTCTCTTTATTCTTCTGTGAGAATAGGTTTGGTTTGTCGTTCTACGGTCATTTTTTTTACACACTTTAGGCTAATAAACCAGGATCAAGTTTAACGTGGGTTCCAAACCACTAGCAAACATCCATACCTCCGCCAGGATTTGAACCGGAAGCCTGAGGTACCAAAAACCAGAGGGCTAACCAATTGGCCATCAGGCCACGTGCTATAAAGAGGTTAGCATTGGTTCTCAGCTAAAATTCCATTTCTTTTTTTTGCCTTGATTAACAAGATACTAATTCTAACTTGTGGATGGAACTCCAAAAAGTACTCTGGTTATTTATTCATTTGTTTTGCAAAGAAATGATTATTGTAAATTTTTAGCACCAAACACTGGAATTCGCCATGGAATAAAAAGGCTAAAAAAGGCCACTCAAAAGCTACAAAAATTATAACAAAACGAAATTAAGTTGTTATTTTAAGCGAGATTAATAATAATGAAATAATTTTCCCCAGTTTTCTAAATGAAATTGATTCAAAATAATAAACTGGTTAACTTATGAGTGCAACGATTTTATTTTGCCGCTAAAAATCCCGAAAAGGACAATATTTATTAAAACTTTTTTTTAGCTATGAAATAAAAATATATATTTTTAACTCACTAAATATTGCACTCATTAAATCATTTACCAAACGAAAGATAGATTTAAAAAAAACAAATCTTAATGTTGCTCTAAAGATGTCCTCGAGGAAAAACATTTACGAAATAATGACCCCTTCAGAATCATTTACAATCATGCACTGAAACCTTAATTAAATGAAAACCTCTGATGACTGAGAAGCAAGAGGAACATTTTAAACTGATTTAAAAATAATATTTCCAAATAATATAAAGTAGGCTGGTGTTTAGTAGTTTGGATTTAGGATCTGCATCAGCTAAATTCGAAACTCGACAAACGACGTCGAACCAAATTATTCAGTGTCTATCTGAGTACGGGCAAAATAAATATATAGACCACATAACATTCTGCTGGGCTCAAAGAGGAGGAAGAATATAAGTTGCGACCCTACCTCCCTCCATTCGCCACCCTTGAAAGTATTCGTTCTAAAATTGTGATGGCAAAATTTGTATGACGTGTGAAGGCAGTTCCAGTGGTGCAACCTGGATTTGAATCAACGTTTCTAGTGCCGAATGATATTTCAGGTCAAAGGACCCGACATTCGAAAAAATGCAAAAACTATAAAACTATATTTTACTTTTTTTCTGAATCGCAATCTATTTTTTTCCGGCAATATAGAGACAAATTATCCTAATGTCGAATAAAATGTTACAGCTATAGTAGACGTTACTATTTTGCACTTAAGAAATAAACTTGTAGCTTGAAGATATGCTATTTTGACAAAAAATAACACTATTTCCACAACTCTACGATAAACATAGGTAGACAGAGACCTACGGTTTAAAATCGATTCTAACCCATTAAAAACATCCCTGACACCGGCACTACGAAAACTATAGTACAGTAGTTTTGTATCATTTTAATTAAATTTAAAAAAAAATTTGTTGTCTAATTTACAGAATTAAAAAAAAACAAAAAAGAAAAAATTTAGCTTTGATTCATTTGTTATAAGGTTATTATATGCATTTGTTATTATGCTATATACGCAGTTATATATGCAAACTTTTATGCATTTGTTTGCCGGTATTTCTTTTCGAATGTCAGGACCTTTGACCTGAAATATAATCGGCACCAGAACGAGAAACTAGTAGTTCCTCAAAAGAATTTGAAATATTCTTACGATAGACCGAAATCCCTCGAAATTCCCTTCCTGTTCCTTTTAAATAAGGATCGAGATTAAAACCGAGGAAACACCGCTTCTTGCGGACTAATGTCCTTTTCTCAAAAGGCAACTCCTCCATCTATCGAATTCGGAAACAGGTCATTAGTTGATTGTCAACACATTAGGCTGCATTCAGGACATGACAGATAGAGGCCTCCAAAGTTCGATAATCTTGCTCGCCGCTCTGGACTTTAGTCAATTACCCCAGAGTTCCCATGATCCTGGAGACGGTCCTAGAAACGTCCAAAATTAGATTTTCAGTTCTAGGGGATCACTTACACTGATTAACGGTCTTCATTAGAGAAAGTGAATTAGCAGTACACTGGCTGGCGAGAGCACTGTCACTGTTTCAGAGGTAGCGCGCGAATATGCACTTAAGTAAACATTGGGCGGATGTTATTGGACATAGGAATCCACGCCCAAAATGATATAGCAATGCGATATTTAAATTTGATTCGCCTTATTAAATAAGATGCAAATGTAGTACGTGCTTAAAATTCCCAACTTTGCGGAATTTGGGTGTGTTGAGGCCGTGACAAAATAGATTCTGCTAGTTGTTTGCAGATGATTAATTCCGTTCGGTTTCAGGGGGGGAGGCGCTTGCACATGGTATTGAAGGATTATGTCAGAATATAGTGGAGTTAAAATCGTTGCATTACGTTAAGTCAATATAGTTCGTGATCCCATATGGATTATTCAGGTGTCCATTCTCTTGGGTATTTGGCTTTTAGTAACAAAAGCTGCGTTAATGAAATAAACTGTTTGGTTTTGAGGTATTTAGATATTTGTGGGTGTTTATTTACTAATAGCAATATTTATCCAACTGTAATAAATTTTTCAAATTATAAAAAGTGATACCCCCCCCCCACCCCAAGACACACGCTTGTCTCTTACCTAAAAATTGCCATTGGGAAAACTGAAATTTTTAAAAAAAATGAAATTACTATGTTTTCATTCAATAAAAATTAATCAAAATATTTTCTTGATGTTTTGGATTATGTCAAAATACAGTGGAATGATCATAAAATAAAAATTCTTCTTTTATTCATTATTCTCAAAAAACATAGATAAATATACCATTTTATAAAAGAAAGAAAAAGTGATTCACATAATATAAATATAGTAACAGATATAAATATATTATATAAAATATAGAGATATAAATATATTATATAAATATAGTATATAAATTTTAAAATAGTAAATAAATAGAGATATAAATATACTATATAAATATTTTCAGATATATAAATATTTTTTAAATATTTTAGTAACTAGATATAAATTATAGTAACAGATGCTAAATATAGTTATAGAATGGAAAATTTACAGATGAAATTTCATAAATACAGTAAAAAAGAGTACAGTAAAAGTATTAGATTTTCCCTTGTAATGTATTTCATTTTTAAGAATAACAACTAGTGATTTCTGAATTCTTATTTATCATGATTTGTTATTTCCAATTTCAGAAACTGGCGCATAACATCTTCAATCTGGTAAAATCAGCATTATAAAAGTTACATTCCTCAGACATTCGTTACTACATCAAACAAAAAGGTCATTTCCAAGAATGAAGAATATATATTCCGTTTATTTTAATCTATTTATCTTTCAAAGTTGCATTAGCCTAAATGAAAAAAAAATCCCTACCGAAGAGCCAAAAAATAAGTAACCGGATTATTTTAGAAAAAAGCAAAAATCATATTTTTCTGCAATGGCATGTAGATTAAAAACGAATAAAATGATTAAAATACATAACATCGCAAATTGCTTTTAGGAAAAATCCCAGCCTTACATATTTACGTACATTTCTTCAAACAAAAGGATTATAATATTTCATTTCGAAAACTCATTTCAACAGACATTTTTTTCCCTTTTTTTAATCTCGGCGACTGTGAAAAAAAAAATAAACACTGAATTTAAAAGGAAAATTGTATGATCGTTTCTACCAACTTTCGTATAACTAAAAATCTAAATCTTTTTCATTATTATTTCTATTCCTTTCCGTACCAAAAAGGCATGCAATCTTATAGCCACACCCTTATTCTACAAAAAGGGGGGAAAATCCCTACCATCACCATAACGTAATTTTCGTTCGTGACTCTTATATATGAAACATTAATGCTGAGCTCCTCATAAGAATTTAAATTCTCATACGAACCATTCCGTCTTAATACAGCATTGAAAGGCATATCAGAGGGAATTTCCATCCAGTTTTGTAGTGTGCATTATGCATTCATGCAAATAATAGGCAAATGCGTTCTTTATAAAGCAAGAAATCTTACTCTTATTGAGATTAAATTCCATTTTTGATTTCTTCCTCTAAAAGTACTTCTGGTTCTTAACCGACTTTTTTTTTCGAAAGCAAAACGGCAGCTCGCGGACTTTAAAACTGAAAGTAATCGTTTTTCTTGTGAATCCGTTTTATGGTGAAGGCAAAAGCAATTTACAGAAACGTTACGGAAATTTCTTTTATCGTTATTTTTTTTCTATATAAGAATGTTCGGCAAAAAAGAAGGATTTATATTAAATAACTCTTAAATTTGATACATTGCATTTAAATAATCTTTCTTTATGACTTTTGGCATCGTTTCATATTTTAACTCTTTTTTTTTTGTATGCCAAAACAATAAAATGAGATAATAGGCCTTATTAGTATCTTCATTCACCAATTTAAAAATATATTACTTTTAATATCAGATATTGCCTAGAGTGCACCACGAGGTGGTAGATCTACATTGGAGTGTAGCTACACGTGCCCTTGGATAGTGCTAATTGAGTAACAGCGTTCACCCATGCAGCCTTTGTTTATGTCGTAAAAGATAACCTTCTCTGTATTGCCAGTTGCATTATAAAATAAAGCATTGTAGTTCAACTTATATCTACAGTCCTCGTGATACACTCCAGGCATCTACTGATACGGCAAAAGGATCTACAAACACGGCCTTCGGTCTGGCTCTCAGTGTGAGTTTCTTAGACTTCTGCAGTGGAACGCAGGTGGTTTGCCCCAATATCATTGATGGTATTTCTCTACGGCTTTTCTGTGGTCATGATTGTCTTCGCAAGATAGAATTAAACTGGCTCCAGACTCTCTCTCTCTGTTCTCCTGTGTGATAACCAGAAGGAAGGAATATGTCTCACTTTGTTTCCTGTTCCGCATTGCCTCCTGTTTCTTTTTATGTAAGCTTTATAGGATTGCCAGTCTTAAGTTGATGGATTAATTGAAATCACTTGTTTCTATCTTGTTCTTTGTATTTATTTATTTTTTTATGATATTTGTTGTTCTGTAAACTTGCCATTGAAAAAAATAATTGAACCAATTTTAAAGTGTGGAGTGATTTTCATATATGCGAAAAGGCTACGCTAACGAAACGGAAAATGACATAATGGTGTCGTGCCTCGAAGTTAACTTTACGCTTTCCAAATATTTAGCCGAGGTCTAAACAGAACTTAAAAATAATCTTAGGTATTATATAGGTATTAGAGAGTTTTTGCGTAACAGAAACCACATGATTTCACTTTTCTTGCCATCATCCGTATGATGCCACTACGCATGTGTTTATCATTTAAATAATCTTTAACACTGTTGGCATCGTTTCAACTTTCTTTCATACGCCAAAACAATAAAGTGAGCCAATAAGCACTATTAGTATTTTCGTTCATGAATTAAAAATATTTCCTTCAGTATTCGAACCAATAAGGTGTGAAACGATTATCATATGTGGAAAAGACCTACACTAACGAAACGGGAAATGACATAAATGGCGTCATGTCATGAAATTAACTTATGCTTGTCAGACTTTTAGTCAAAGTCTGAATAGAGCTTAAAATAACTTTAGGTATTTTTATGGATATTAGAGATTTTTGCATGATTTCACTTCTTCGGCTATCGTGTTTATCAGAATCCACAGATTTACCCCCGAAGCATAAAAAAAATGTTTGGCCAAATCGTAAAAATAGTATAATAAATAATATCAACTGGTAGAAGATAACCAAAAATAACAAAGTATCCATTATACTGTTATATTAATTTTCATTTTCATATTCCGATAAGCGAGTAATAGTGTAATTATTTTCCTATGAAATTATGCTAAGAAAGTTTTAGTCTTTTGTCTAAAATTACAAAAACTTTACAGAAATACTGCACAGGCTTTTCTAATAAAGCCAGAACTAATACAGAACGCCAAAAAACATTTATAAAGAAATGCGAAAATTCTTTACTTCTGCCTAAAAGTGTTGTATAATAATTAATATATCGGATTTTCTGGAGCAACATGGAAGTCTCGAATATCAGGAGTTCTCGCAAAAGTCCCTATCAGTTTCTTTCAGGTTGGTGTCAGTGAAGAAGAGAGCGCTGTTAAGCGAGAGAAAACTTATTATACATCATTTTCTTTCATTTTTGACACACGAACACGCAAAAAACAACCATTTAGAAGCAAGGAAAAAATCGTAGAGATGCTAACTTATAATTAGATGCTTCTTTTCAGCTAAAAGCAGATCATTTTTCTTCTACTCTTCTTCTGATGTGTTAGGTATTTCAGGAAAATTCTGGTAATGTCCATTTAATTTTTATCTTCGTATTGTTGTATGTAATATTTATAACAAATTTCAGTATTGGTCAAAAGTTAAGATTGAATAGTTTTATTTTCCCACTAATAAAGTGAAAAAAATATTCATTTTTTAATATTGAAAACTATTTTTGTAGATTTACTAAAACTAAAATATTTGCTGAAATGAAAATAATGTATTACACCCTTGGTATTAAGTATATTAATA
>BPLR01004046.1:0-87353 GCA_021605095.1 Caerostris extrusa | reverse complement strand
TTGTTTTAAACAGTGTCTACAACAAAGTCCTGCCAGTGGATTGAACTCCACCCTAATGCTCACCAACACCGCATTGGCACTAACCCGAAGCGAACATATATCTGTTTAAAGTGTGGCGTACAGCAAAGTCGCCAGCGGATTGAACCTCAAGCCCTAATGTTTACCAGCGGCGCAGGTTGCCCAGTGAGCCAAGAGTCGGGCATTTTCATTTTTATTTTGTTAATAATATATTTAGTTTTTTTGTTAATTTTCATTTTATTTTATTTTTATTTTATTTTATGTTTATTTTAATACACCCATTGTAATTAACATAGCAAAACTAGATAAATTAGTATTTTGAAACATAAGTGCATTTTTTTGTCCTTTAAATATGATTTTTATTTTATCTTACGTACTGAAAAATCACGTTTAATGCAGAGATTGCTTTTGGGATTTTTAATATACATGTGTTTCTGGAGAATGGGCGATGTTGATAGCAATCGGAACTAGCACCCATTCAGAACAAATATACTTTTACTCAGAATAAAAACAATTATTCAATAGAAATATATTAATTAGACTTTAATTAATAAATAGTTACCCTAGGCAATTAAAATTTGTAAATAGTTTTAGCTTAGATAATTAGATTATTTATTAACAAAGAATCTTTTCTATCATGAATGAATTGTTTAATCTAGTATTTCGTTTAATGGGAAGACAGTAATGCTATTCTTCTGTGTTAGTTTTCCTGGGTTAATATTTAATGTAATTTTGTTCATATTTGCATCTTATTTTTAGACTAAACTGCATTGAAAATTACATTAGGGAATAATATGTGAACTTTGAAATCTATTTAAAAGTTAAAATAATGCGAGCCTATATTTTTAATGACAAAAGTGTGGATAATAAATGTTTTTGTGTGATAAAAATTATAATTTTGATGACATATACAGAGCCTCCTATACAAAAATACCTCATATACATACTCACCTCAAAAAAATTTATTGAAAATTTCTGTTTAGCCAAAAATTTAAAAATTAACTTTTTATTGTTCGTTATATTTTATGATAAATGACGGATGACATTTCAATTTTAGTAAAGAAATGTGTTTTATGTGTATTAGAATAATATATGTATCTTACTTTCTTTTTTAAGTTTATAGGTCCATAGTATTTATTACATTTAGAACATCTGTAAATAAGATATATATGAATAGCTAAAGGATACTTTCTATCTTAAAATTACAGAAAGAAAAAACGAAGAAAGTGACCATCTCGAACAGGCGACAACGAGTCGCGACCATTTAATCATAAATATTAAACAAAAAGAAATCTTCATTCAGAAAATTTCAATGGCTATTTTATTAACCACTCTGAATCAAAGCATACACTTGTGTGTATATATTACAATTTATGCTCCTCTTATAAGAGAAAGTGGGATTCTGAAAATCAAACAGTAGTTATTGATATACGTTATAAATCATAATATAGACTAAGGATGTACAGTTTGCATGAGACAGGATATTGGTTTTCTTGCATACCACCACAGCGTATGCCATTTTATTTTAAAGAGTTGTGTGTAAAAGTTAAAATTTTGGTAAAAATTAAAAATGAGAAACAGGATTTGGCACTATTTTTTTATTAAAATCAAACATTTAAATATATTAATAAAACTGAAAACTAGGTGGAAAAGATAAAATGGAAAAAGTCGCAAAGAGGCTTATGCAAATTTTAAATTAAAACTGGCACGACTACCAGTCCGAACACCTGACCAAAATGGGGATTGCGAACTCTGGTATATGAGTTTTAAGCAAGACAGAGAAAATGAATAAGGCCCATCTACTTGTTTGCTCAGGACTGGACACATAACTTAAACAAATTGGTTTTTTGTGTACTCTTGACTGGTGGGCCAGAGAAAACATGTCCTGATGACACGGACTTTAATTAGGGTGCTTCAAGCTTTTTAAATTTTTATCCTTAAGATATTTAACTGTTTTTTAGGCCTTCGGGTCGTTTCTGTTAAGAATGTCTGGTTTCCCCCTTTCTAATTTTGATTTGTTTATAGATCCCTTTGTATCTACGGTAAGTGGCAAAATTTGTAATTATTGAGTCCCAATAAAGCCATAAGTAACAACAACAACAATTTCTTGCATTTCTGGAAATAAGAACTTGTTCTCAATAATAACGCTCTAGTTAGAAATCATCATCTTGATCACGTTCTAATTTTCTTAGCTTGTTTCTTATCCTCATAGAAGAGAGCGTTTGTAGCAAGAATTTACTAGATATTTATAGGTTTGCCCAAAACGGGCTTCCATTGCTTAAAGTTACCTTCAATCAAGAATATATACAGTGGGCCACAAAATTGAGTATACACCTTTAGAAACTTAGAGACTTTTTGCAATTACAAATTAAATATTGCTTTAAGATGATTGAATTTTACCTTATATACTTTAGTCTATGCTTTACCGTACTATACTTATAAAATTGTTACGTTTATTTATTTTTTACGAAAAACAATAAAAGATCTGAGACGAGAGGAAAAACACCACCACAAAAATAAGTATACACCTTTATTAATTTCCTTTTAACGTACAAATTAATATTTTGTTGCATAACCTTTTGCTTGAATTACAGCTTGTAATCTTCTGGACATTGATTCTACTAGTGTTTTAGTGGTTTCAACAGAAATTTTAGCCCATTCTTCTCTCAGAACCTTCTTGAGAACTTCCTTGCTTGTGATTTTGTGCTCATGTACAGCTGTCTCTAATTGCGACCACAAATTTTTGACGACGTTTAGGTCTAGAGACTGGGCTGGAGTGTGTAATTGCTTCTTTCAATGGTACAGCAAGTATAACTGCACAATCTTCGCTGTATGCTTGGGGTCGTTCTCCTGCTGGAATATGAAGCTTGACCCAAGCCCCAACTTACTGGCACTTTTTTTCCAGTTATCATTTAAAATCCCCAAATATAGATGTTTGTCCATAATACTATCAATAAAAGCAAGCTCTTCAACTCCTCCAGCCGACATACAACCCCAAACGAGGACAGATCCACCTCCGAACTTGACTGTCTTAATGGTGTTTTTAGGTGCCAGTGCTTTCCCAGCTTCTCCATATTTTAAATCGTCCATCGCTTCCGTAAAGATTGAACTTACTTTCATCAGAAAATATTACAGTGTTCCAGAAAGAAATAGGCTTTAAACGATGTTCTTTGGCGAAAATCACTCTCTTTGTCTATTCACATACTTGATGAGTGGCTTTCGTATTGGTGTACGGCCATGAAACCCATATTGGTGAAGGGTACGTCGAATTGTTTCAACTGAGATCTTTTCCCGATTGTTGAGGACATCGATAAAGCTAGTTTAGAGGCACTCACCCTCGGATCTTTCTTTACTGAGTGAATGATCTTCCTCTTCGCTGTAGTACTCAGTATTTCTTACGTCCTCTTCCAGGAATATTGGCCACAGATCCAGTTTTTTTGTACTTCTGTAGTATTTTTTGGACACAACCATGAGTTACACCAATAAAAGAAGCGATTTCTCGATGAGATTTGCCCTCTTTCGACCATTTTACAACCAATAAACGCTCAGATTCAGTAGTTTCTCTACGAGAGCTCATTTTACGATTTTTAATGAGCAAAAATACTATTTAAAAAGCGTTGAAGGGCAATAGCACGTGTTATAAGCAGCAGCTACTCCTGGAACTCTTTTAAAGAAAATTTGAAACTAAAAAGTGGTGGCATAATTTACAAATATAAGAAGTGTATACTCAATTTTGTGGCATGGTTTTCTTTCTTTTCTTTTGAATCGCTTAACTTTTTTCGTAGTAAATAAGTTAACTATAGAATTGTGTTATTATAGGATGGTAAAGCAGAGGTTAAAGTATCTAGAATAAAAAAAAAAATTATCTATTTAAATCAATATTTAATTTGTAATTGGAAGAAGTCTAAAATTTTTAGAGGTGTATACTCAATTTTGTGGCTCACTGTATATAAAAAAAAAGAACAAACTTTTAGTAACTATCAATCTAAGAAAATATAAGAGAAATAAGCCTTGAAACAGTTTATCTCATTACAAATGAAGGAAAGAAAATTTTTTGATTTGTTTAATGGCTTGAAGAGATCTAGTTGATAACTGTTGCATTTTCGAACATAAGAAGCTGTGGTTCGAAACTCGACGTTTGGTTTGTCATTTTTTTTTGCACACTTTAGGCTAATTAGACCGAAAACTAGTGTTTTATGTATTTACCGAACCACTAACAAATATTCATGCATCTGACAGGATTCGAACGTGCGCGCTAGCCAATTGGCCATCATACCGCTCAAAAGCCGACGAAAAATCTATGTGTCTATATCGGATATATGCATATTAAATCCGTAGGCAGCAAAGTTTCAGTTCAGCTCGAAAAGGAGTTTGGAAAGAAATCCCCAACCCCCTTCCTCGGAGGATTCGGATTAGAGTGCCAGCAGTTCCATGGATGTATGGAATCCCCTTTAAACCATAGGTCCTGGTCTAATATGATTGTACGAGAGTTGGTCGTAGGGCTAACGACCCTACTCCGTAAAAAGAAAAACATCTCAGGTTTCGAAATCTTCCAGTAGGCAGACGAACTTGACCCACCACGGGGCTGTTGCGCCAATGAAAAACAGAGCTCAACAGAAGATCACAGCTAGTAGCGCACATTAATTAAAAGCATATCACCAACTACAATAGATTAATAAATAGCTATGTTAGCAATGTTTAATTTTTTTTCTAACTTAAATTTACAAAAATACTTAAGCATAAAACATAAAACAAACCTCTGAAAAGATTAAACTCGATCCTAATGAGACTATAATAAAAAATATCTTTTTTGCTCTTTTAAGGGAAGGTAACTTTTGGAAAAATATTGATTCTTTAAAAGTAACAATCGTTTTAACAATACTACTTTATGAAATACAAAAAAAAAAATCATCCGAACTCGAAATAATTCAGAAAACTATTTGCAATCTCATCAAATGAAATTGTTCACATTTAGATTTTTTTACTTAGATTTCAGGGTTTATTGGATTGTTAAATCAAAATAATCCTACTATAAACAATTTAAAATAATCTTACTCTTTATCACGTAATTGGTTTTAAATTTCACGAAATACTTTAAATACAAATTACATAAAATAATGGCTTTGCAAACGAATTTCCATTTATGGAAAGGTATAAAATAAATTTACGTTACCTAATGTAAAGCAATAATAAACTACGTCTGTGAACTTTAAAAATCAACCATACTTCTTTATGTTTTATTGGCGAATGGTTTTAATTACTTAAAAGCATTAAAACTCAAATAATTAAAATAGTTAAATTTTGGTGCTTTATTTCAAATTTTGAATATACCAAATTGTTTTTATTCTTTATTTGTCATCAGTTAAACATAATATTAATCAAATTTTACATTCTTGATTCGTAAGGAAACATTTAGGTTCGAATCCACTAGCGGTTAAGGTTGCAATTACTGCTTTTCAGAAACGAGAAGACTCAATGGTGATTGTTGCAGGCTGTTGCATTGACATTCTAGTATAGACATTCAGATTCCCTATTGGAAGTCTTCTGTATTTTCTCACATACAACACACTAATCCAGGGCAGTTATCCCTGAAAAGCCTTCCGGATGTTTATTTTCATATCTTGTCCGTCGGTGGCCATTCTTAGTATAACTATTTTAGATCATAACTATTTTAGACTATTAGACCACACTTAGGACTATTGGACCAACAGCTTAACGTGAATTCCGAACCACTAACAAAACACCCATGCCACCGCATGAACTTCTAACCTGAAGTCTATGGTACCAAAGATCAGAGCACTAGCCAGTTGGCCATCAGAACGCTCGATATAGGAGAGGTTTTCTTTGTTACGGGGTAGAGTTGCCCTCCCTACTTCCAACAATTATATTAGATCAGGACTTGCAGTTTAAAGTGGATTTCAAACCACTACAAGCATCCGTGGCAACCCCCAAAGCTCGAACCCGAAACCTGTGGCACCGCGTGCCAGTCCGCTAGTCACTCGGCCATCAGACCCCATTCAGATAATTATCATGCAATTTCAACACAAAATTAGCAGAGTTTGTAAACAATTTCAATAAAACTTTAATTTATCATTTATATATAGGATTTTTTTAAGAATTCTTACAAAAAATAATATAGAAGGCAATAATTAAAGAAAGTCTTGGTGACAGTAGAAAATATTTTCGTATTATTACACTGGTATTACCTTTTACATGAAATTGGAAGTGATAAGTGAAGGAAGGAAAGTTAAATTTAGCGGTATAGTCAAAAAGTTTTTCATACTATTACAATAATTGATTTTTAATGGCATTAACAATAAACGTTACCGCCTAAACATTACATTCTTTCTAAAATTATTTTCTATTTTCAAATAATAAGTTACATTATTGTTTCCTCTTACTTTATTTAAATAAAACACACATTTAAATGCTTTACCATAAGGTTTAATACATTCTACGTTTAAATATTTCCGAAGATAAGATAGGAAAAAGTGAATCTCAAGTTTTCCCACTAAATAAACTCCTTGGAAACTTTTCTTCCTCCTGTAAACCCTAGAAGGCATGGAGAAATTGCAGCAGATAAAAGATTCTAATATCAGAACCCATCAAATTTCATCTCTGCTATAAAACTCTAAATACGATTCGAATATAGCAGGCAGACGGAATAGATGTATGAATAAACAAGATCCTCTTCAAATATTATCGGAGAAACCTGATGTCAAAATAGACAAGATAGAAAGTCATGCCTACTTTACAGAAACAGAAAATTTGAAATATATATCTCAGAATATCCATGAATTTTGGAATAAGTATTTGTGAATCTTTCTCTCCAAACTTCCCTTTATCTAAACATTTTGAAGACATTCTATTGTGTTCTTTTATTCGAAACAGAAGTTTTGTTTCGGGAAGAAAAATTGCCTCCGTTCAATTCAAAGTAATGATTTCGCTCTATATCTCTCTCTCTCTATATATATTTTTTCTTTTTGTCTTTTATGTCTATTAGAATAAACCGATTTTGATTTGTAAGCTATGACATTTTTATATAAATTAATATTTTGTTCAAAATAATAATAATAATTGAATATTTTAACTAAAAACAATTTTCACAAATTTTATTACATTTTAGAATTTCAAATCATAAATCAAATGTTTATAGAAGATTACTATCTCAAGTAAGACTTAATCATATAGAGCTATTATTCGTAGCCCTATATGTCCTAGCGCTCATTATAAAAAAATTACTTGGAGTGTTACACCAAACCTGTAAATCTAGCCTCTTTAAACGAACAAGCAAAGGTAAAAGTAAAAAAATATGTATTGTTTATTTATGTTAATTATTGTTCTATATATCTACTTATGTCTTAAAATATAATAAGACACATTTTTGTTTTCGGTTGACATTGGTAGGCCTCGTATTCCATTTATGCATACCATGACCACCCACCGACAGGTGATGCGGAAAGGGCAATGCTCTGCAAGAAAACTTTAAGATGGAACTGCTCAACCTCCCCCTACCTGCATAATCATATACAACAGATATATCATTTGTGTGTCGTATGAAAGAAAACTGGGAAAACTCTTACTAGACAACATAACTACGAGGGGAGATACTTTTTATTGCTCCAATTACCATCTAGTTTCTGCATTTCCGATTACCATCTAGTTTTACTATTTTTAAAGCATAAGTTACATTATTATTTCCCCTTACTTTATTTAAATAAAACAAGCATTTAAATGCTTTACATTAAGGTTTAATAGATACTATGCTTAAATATTTCCTAAAATAAGATTTGAAAAAAAAAATGAATCTGAGGTTTTCATACAAAATAAATTCAGTGAAAACTTTTCTTCCTTCTTTAGTAGAAGTTTAGTTCCCTAGAAGGCATGGAGAAACTGCAACAGATAAAAGATTCTAATATCCGAACGCATCAAATTTGATCTGTGCTATAAAACTCGAAATACGATTCAAATATAGAAGGCAGATGGAATAGATGTATGAATGAACAAGATCCTCTTCAAATATTATCGAGAAACCTGATGTCAAAATAGACAAGATATAAAGTCATGCCTACTTTACAGAAACAGAAAATATGAAATATATATCTCAGAATATCCATGAATTTTGGAATAGGTCTTTGTGAATCTTTCTTTCCAAACTTCCCTTTATCTAAACATTTTGAAGACATTCTATTGTGTTCTTTTATTCGAAACAGAAGTTTTGTTTCCCGAAGAAAATTGCTCTCTGTTCGATTCAAAGTAATGATATCGCTCTCTCTATATATATATGCGTTATTTATGTCTTTTATATCTGTTAGAATACACTGATGTTGGTGTAAAGTATGGCATTTTCATATAAATTATATTTTATTCCAAAAAAATAATAATAATAGAATTTTTAACGAATATTTTAACTAAAAAAATGTTCACAAATTTTGTTACATTTTAAAATTTCAAATCATAAATCAAATACTTATTTTCTTTCCAATGCAGCTGGCAAATACTTAAACCATGATTTTTATGCCCTAAGGGACTGCACCGACTTACATACTTAGCACTACTTAGGTGGCGTGTGTAACTTGAAGATAAGCTATGGACACGTGGAGTAACAATGTCCCCGCAACGCTCTACGATCATGTTAAACCAGGACCTATGGCTTAGAGTGGATTCGGGCCACTACAAACATCCATGGCACCGCCGAGATTTGAACCGGAAACCTGTGGTACCAAGTGCCAGCGCGCTAGTCCCTCGGCCATCAGACCTCAACATAGAATATTATTATCTTAAGTATGATTTAATCATATAGAGCGATGATTCTTAGCTGTATATGTCCTAGTGCCCCATTTTGTAAAAAAAAAAAACTTAGGCCCAACCTGTAAATCTAGCCTCTTCAAATGACCAAGCAAAAGGTAAAGTAGAAAAATATATATTGTTTATTTCTGTTAATCAATTGTTGCTCTATATATCTATTTACGTTTCAAAATATAAAAAAGTCACTTCTTTGTTTTTGTTTAACATTTGTATGACTCGTTTTCCATTTATGCATACCATGACCAGTCACCGACAGGTCATGAGGAAAAGGCAGTGCTTTCCAAGGAAACTTTAGGATGTAACTGCTCAACATCAACCCTACCTGTATAGTCACGTACGACATGTATATCATTTGTGTGTCGTATGAAAAAAACTGGGTGAACTCTCACTAGACGACGTGACTTCGATGAGAGACAATTTGCATTGCTCAATTACCATCTCGTTTCAGCATTTCAAATTACCATCTACTTCTGCTATTTTTAAATCATAAATTACATTATTATTTCGCCTTACTTTATTTGAATGAAACACACATTTAAATGCTTTACATTAAGTTTTAATACATTCAACTTTTAAATATTTTCTAAGATAACATAGGAAAAGTGAATCTGAAGTTTTTCCACTAAATAAACTCCTTGAAAACTTTTCTTCCTTCCTTAAACCCTAGAAGGCATAGAGAAACTGCAACAGATAAAAGATTCTAATATCCGAACCCATCAAATTTGATCTCAGCTATAAAACTCGAAAATACGATTCAAATATCGCAGGCAGCTGGAATAGATGTCTGAATAAGCAAGATTCTCTTCCAATATTATGGGAGAAACCTGATGTCAAAATAGACAAGTCATGCATACTTCACAGAAACAGAACATAAAAATATATTTCTCAGAGTATCCGTGAATTTTGGAATAGGTCTTTGTGAATCTTTCTTACCAAACTTCCTTTATCTAAACATTCTGATGACATTCTATTGTGTTATTTTATTTGAAACAAGTTTTGTTTCGGGAAGAAAAATTGCCTCTCTTCGATTCAAAGTAATGATTTCGCTCTCTCTATATATATTTTTGTTTTTGTCTTTTTTAATATCTATTAGAATACACCGATTTTTGGTTTGTAAACTATGACATTTTCGTATAAATTATTTTTTGTTCAAAAAAATATTAGAATTTTAACGAATATATTTTCACATATTTTATTAAAATTTAAAATTTCAAATTATAAAGTAGATATTTTAAGAAGCCCTCAAAGTAAGACTTAATCACATAGAGTGGTGAATCCTAGTCCTATTTGTCTTACAGCTCCATTTAGAAAAAAAACTACTCAGCACCCTTTGTCAAACTGCAAATCTAATCTCTTTAAGCGAACAATCAAAGATAAAAAAAGTAAAGAAAAATATTTTTATCATTGTCATAACAGCCCCATGGTGGCTATGGCCGTCTGCCTACCATTCCTTTATTAGCGCAACAGCCGCAGGGGTGGGTCAAGGTTGTCTGCCTTCTAGCAAATTTCGAGTCAGGAGATGTTCAGCCCTATACCCAACAGTCTTAATAAATCAGGACTTACAGTTTAAAAGGGGATTTCAAACCACTTCAAGCATCTAGCAATCTCAAAGCTCATACCTGAAACCTGTGGCACCGAGAGCCCCAGCTCTAGTCAATCGACCATCAAGTCCCATTCATATAATTACAATGCAATTTCAGTACAAAATGAGCAGAGTTCGGGAACAATTTTCCATTTATCACTGTGATTTTTATGGATTCTTACAAAAGAGTAATATAGAAGGCATTAATTAAAGAAAAGTCTTGGAGGCAGTAGAAAATGTTTTCGTATAATTACATTGGTGTTATCTTCTTACTTAAAATTGGAAGTCAAGTAACGAAAGTTAAATTTAGCGTTATAGTCAAAAAACAAATTGTCATATTGTTACAATAATTGATTTTTAATTGTTGATGTAACATATGACTTTATTGAAAATCAATCCATTACAATAAAGATATAGACAAAGAAGGATCAAGCAGAACAATACACAAAGAAGAATCCAGCAGAACAAAGCAAATATACAGCAAGACAGCAATCGACAATAAGTCGGTCTCACACATCACAAAAGTCAAGGAGGAGAGAAAGAGTAAATAAAGGAGATAGACATTTTATTTCAGTCCATGAGGCCGCTGGCCTCTAATATAACTGCAAGACTCCTTGGTGCTAAGTCTCCCTGTTCAGTCCTGGACATATCAAAAGATATCCTGTATTCGTTGTACCGGCTCTACATATTGGGTAAATGTTCATTCATGAGAACACCTAACCTGTTAAGGTGTTCCGCAAGACAATCGTGTCCGGTTCTCAATCGAAAGTTGGCAACCGCCTCTTTACATGGTGCAGTATTAAAGATTTTCCAGCTGTCTTGAATAGTGTGCCACTTTTTGCCTTCAAATTTTATTATGAGATTATCTTTCAGTTTCTTAAAAATTTCTCTATGAATATATTTTTGAAAGATTCTGGTGGAACTTGTGATTTTTAATTGTATTAACAGTAAATGATATTTCCTAAACATTACATTTTTCTAAAATTATTTCCTATTTCTAAATAATAAGTTACATTATTATTTCCCCTTACTTTATTTAAATAAAACACACATTTAAATGACTTACATTAAGATTTAATACATTCTACTTTTAAATATTTTCTAAGTTAAGATACGAAAAAGTGAATCCTGAAGTTTTCATACTAAATGAAATCCTTGAAAACTTTTATTCTTCCTTTAAATCCTAGAAGGCATGGAGAAACTGCAACAGATAAAAGATTCTAATATCCGAACCCATCAAATTTCATCTCTGCTATAAAACTCGAAATACGATTCGAATATCGCAGGCAGAGGGAATAGATGTAGAAACGGAAAATATGAAATATATCTCAGAATATCCATGAATTTTGGAATAGGCCTTTGTCAATCTTTCTCTACAAACTTCCCTTTATTTAAACATTCTGAAGACATTTTATTGTGTTCTTTTATTTGGATTTTTGTTTCGGGGAGAAAAATTGTTTCTGTTCGATTCAAAGTAATGATTTCTCTCTCTCTCTCTCTCTGTATATATATATATATATATATATATATTATATTTCTCTCTCTCTCTCTCTCTCTCTCTCTCTCTATATATATATATATATATATATATATTTCTCTCTCTCTCTCCCTATATATATATATATATAAGAGAGAGAGAGAGAGAGAAGAAATTTTCTCTTAAAACCAAAATAAGCTAATCTAAAAAAACAATTATAAAAAAAAAAAAAAAAAATTACGTCAATTCCTTTTTTTTTTTCGCTCACCATCGCCATCTATTGCTAGATATACTCAACTTAAATCTAAAAAAATTTTTAATTAATTAATTAAATTTAATTGCTCAATTAATATTTGAAAAAAAACTGTTGTCATACACTACAAGTAAAAAAAAAAAATATTTGAGCTTGAGTGGATGAATAAAAGTATTTTATGAACGATTGGAAATTTGAACAAGATATATATAGGAGAGTGTGAGCTAATAGAAGGAATTGAAAAAGAGGTAAAAATTAAACATTTTTCACATTGTCACATTAGTAAAGCAACAATCATTTCACAGTGATATATTTAAAAAAACCTGAAGTACCATAGTATTACCACTCTGTGTTTGACAGTTCATAGATAAGTGGTTTTCGAAAAAGAAAATTATTATTCTCATCAATTACCGATGCCCAACAAAAGCATTCTCTCTGCAACGCAACACCCCAAACTTGCTCCAAGAGCCTTTCCAGACGAAATTCTTCCGCAACATTCTTATGACACAAGAAATTTTTTTCCCGTCATAGCTTAAGAAATCTCCTCCATTCATCGTACCGACTGCGCCATTTTGTTATGCCCTTAATCACAAATGGATCCTTCATTAAAGCCACGGTTATGCATATTTGCAATCTTTAATTTACAATTAACTACTTACAAATGATTAGCTGCTGTCTACACTTCAACCATCTCCCAACACAGTCGCTACCCTTCCTGCCTTTTCCAATCCCGCTTTTGACCAGTCGCCCCCGTTCGAATGTTAGAAATCTGATAGCCACTGGCTTGCCTATAATGGCCCAAGGTATTGGTGTTTGGTGGGGGTGGGATCTACAGTTCGTTGAACTTGACCCTCTACAAAACTATCCTACTAACCTTGTAGCCTGTCTAATCAGGTAAAAAAATTGCTCTTAACGTTAATAAAACTGAAACTATTCTCTTTATTAGAAAAATAACCTCCCTCTATCGAGTGAGCATCACCACTCTATCACTTGGTCCAAAGATGCTAAATGCTTACCTTTAATTTTTTCACAAAACTAACTTTCAGTTCACATGCAAATCATATCAAGAACAAAAAATTATGATTGTAATCGCACGGTATGCACTGTCGTTATAGACCTTCTTCTTACTCTAATGATATTAAACTGCTCATCTACAAGGCCTTCGTGCTTCCCATTATCCCACATACTTACCAGGTTTGGCGTTCAGCTATTAAATAAGGAATTAAGGGTAATACTTCTAATAGAAAACAAAATTCTCCAAATAATAACTAATGCTCGATGATTCCTCAGAAATGATGATATCCGCTCCCCTCCCCAGTATCTTAAAAGCTTCTATCAACTTCCTTACTAATCTTGACAACATTTCTAATTTCGATATTCAAAACCTCCCCATTCAGGAACACACCCTATCCTCTTATTCTAAATACCCTCTAATGTGTTATATTTTATCATTCCATTATCATCGTTCTAAAATGATAATCGCTGCTTTGTAGCTGCTACTGCATCTCTTTTTTGTATCTTTTATTTGCATTTTTACTTTTATTTTAATTTTTTTTGAGTATTTGCCATTTGATTCACTTTGATCTTATCCTGCAAGTGTTGTCCTACTTAATTTGGCTGAATTAAACTATTCATCATTTCTAATCATGTTTTCAAGATATCAGTTCTAGGCCCAAAGAAGCCAAGAAATCTGAATAATCCCAGAATGAATGGCTAAGTTCCCCCATTTCAATTATCCCTTCAATGTGAGGAAATTGTTTATCTGATGCATAGTTTTTTAATTTCTTCTCCTCTTAAATATTGTATTATTGATTAATCTATTTGTCATGTTTCACTCCCGTCAGGTCCTACATTAATTCTCCCAGCAAGATTGGTGATTAAGGTCACTTCAGAACCAATATACATCATGAACATTGTAGGATAAGATTTAAAATGTTACAATAATTATATATGATCTGTTTTATAATAAAGTGTCTTTCCTTAAAATAAATATTTCATTTCATGTCAGAATTCCACTTATGGTACATACTGCAGACAGCTGTGCAATGATTTTGCCATGTCATTGGAATTCCATCCTCTGAACTTTTCCTATAGTAGTTAATATTACCATTAAAATTATGGGTATTGTTTTGGGCAGATGCGTTTTCTTGCCCTTGATCACTTTCAATTATTTTAAATTCTTTAGAGAGTTTTTTATACTTACATAATATTTATTTAAATATTTGTCCAATTGCCTAATAATTAAATAATGTAAAATTGTTCCGGGTCCTGATAGCTAAATGACTAGTGCTCGGGGCCACAGGCTTCGGGTTCGATTCTCAAAGGGGGCCATGGGGGGATTGTTAGTAGTTCGGAATCCACTTTTAAACTATAGGTCTCGGTCTAATATGACTGTTGGCCGAAGTTCTGAAAATCCTACCCCCGCAAAAAAGAAAACATCTGATGTCTCGAAATCTAACAGTAGGCAGACGGCTTTGGCCCACCAATGGGTTATTATACCACCGAAGAAGAAGAAAAAAGATCGAGAAATTCTAAAAATTCGTCTGGTGAAAGTAAAGGCAATGTTATTTCTAAGAAAAGAGACTTTTCAAGGAAAGAAAATCGTGGGGAATTTTATAGTTTTTATTTTTAAGATTGCTGTTATATGTTTTGTTCTTACATTAAATGTATGTCATGTCTGTTTTGTTCTTACATTAAATGTTATGTCATTATCTAAAACATTTGAGAAGGTTTTTTTTTATTATTATTGGTTTGAAATTTTTTATTACATGATTGAACAGCAAAAAAAAATTAAATTTAAATAAATTTTACTACTGACGCATTATACCGAGTCTTTTTAAATAAACAAATTTTTTAAAAAGTCTAATTTGATACCGATCTGATTTTGGAATAGAGTGTCAATTATTTTGGCAGGAATGTCGATAAGATCTCATAAGATCGTGTCCTCTATTTGATAGTAGAAATATTATGCGTGAAAAAGATTTTGGCCTGGTTCTTCCAAGTATAAAGAATCCTATAAGAACTAAAGTATGGATGGAATTTTGTTCTTGTTCTTAGAAACGTAATGTTTTGTTTATGGGCGTTGCATATATGTGTATATTATGGTTCTTATATGAGTATATTTATATTTATTTACTTTCTATACCGTGAATTTTTGATGGCACTTTATGTCGCCATAAAAACTTACGATTTCCTATATGCGAGACAACTGATACTCCCAGTTTCAATACGGAAAATCTAACTAAAAAATATCTAAATCGATTGTTATGTAAAGAGTTAGACACTGACTTTTGTCTAATTACTTACTATTATACAAAACTGTTATTATACAAAACTGTTAGTATAATTTTATTAAATTATACTAAACAATAATTTAAGTTTTACTTTTAATAATAATAAAATAATGTATCATAAGTAAGTTAATAAATTTAAGTTATTGCTTTTATAAAAATAATTTATCATTATGAGAATTAATTTTTGTCAACTTAATTAGCACAAATTCACTAATTTGTGCTATTTACCAGACATTCAATTCACAATTTAAAAATTCTAATAGAATATTATTTTTAAATTTTATCGTTCGTCTTGCTGACGCTTATTTTAACTCTTTTAATAAAAGTTTAAGTTTATTTTGGTGTTTTTTTTAAGTTTTTTACAGTTATTATTACTCTAATATTGATAATTCAATAGAGTTTACTCTAAAAATTTTAATAATATTATTTTATCGGGGGCATTGAGGAATTCAAAATTTCTAAAGAACTGCTTTTGTTAAAACTAATTATAATTATATTTAATTATTCAAACAAAGAATATCCCAATAATCCTTAAGAATATCTTAAAAATTCTAAACGAACAATACATTTTTTTTTTTCTCATTTTTTGACTTAGATGAAAATCCGATAGAGAACTAATTCTTTATGCTATTATAAGAATATTACATAAAAATTATTCTGACGGAAGAAAGAAAATGAAAACAAAACATTTTTAGAAATTATTAGGAGTATTAAATAAAAGACTTAAAAAATTGTCCCATAGAAATTTTTTCTTCAAAATTTTGCATCTTATTGTTTTCCTGTGATACTCGTTGATATTTGATTGCTTTGAATTTTTAGCATGTTAAAAATTTCATTTTATCAATTTTTTTTTTGTAGTGATACTTAACAAAAAATAATAAAAAAAAATATTTATAAAAAAAAAAGAATAAATACCTTATTCAAAAACTTCTCCAAAAGAAAAATCAGAAATTGATCTTTTTAATTCATAGATGCAAATATTCCATATATGTATTTCCTTTCTTAAATTTATTTGAATTTCTGATACATACATTTTGATAAATATACGATTAGCATTAGCACGAGATTAGCATTTTTGTATCAGCCGTGTTAGAGGATTCCAACGGATTAAATAATAGCAAATGGTTAATCGGTTTCCAATGGATGCTAATATTTCTCAACACATAATAACCATACCACACGCTAGTTAATAGGAAGTTTGAGTGGGCAAGATGTCAGGCTACCTATTGGCTGGCTCTGCGATATGATATTTTAGTATGAGGTGGAAACTGACTTTTACTGTTAAAAATGACTTGAAAAAATCTTAAAGATGGCTGAATATAACACTTATTTTGCAATTTTTGATGGTTTACAAGTTAAATGCTTCCATTTCTCTTGCAAAAGAAAGAAAACTTTTGCAGCCATTGTAGGGGTAAATTCCGTAGTAGCTTACAAATTTTAATTTCGATTTGTAAACCACTACATATGATTCCCTGTATACAAGACCCCCTTTTGTGGAATAAAATCTATTTAAACTTTAAAATTACTGTTGGCAACAGCCCTCCGTCCAATCAGAGAATCGTAGCAATCTTGATTTATGAATTTTTTATGTTTGCATGTGTACCTATTGACACTGTAGCATACAGACTAAAAGTATCTACATCTATAAAATTTTCCTAAAAAATAATTTATGAAGGTTCCGATGTAACAAATTTTCTGTTTAACAAGTTTCTTAAGATTTTTTCGTAATTTGTTTTTACTATAAAAATTATCTCGTAAAACAATATTTAGAGCATCATACATTTCAAAAACATTATCTCTAGATATTGAAAAAGTTTAATTTTATTTATCTTATAAATTTTTCTTTTTTTTTTCACGTGAAAATGCGCATGGAATATTAACATGGAGGGCCCATGTAAAGCATGTGTATAAATATATGCATATGGAACGCACGTGTAAAATATCAGAACATGTTCCAATTTGTCACTATAACTGTATTCTTCAGGATATTCTAAACTATTATTTTTAGTTAATATTAATTATTAATCTAAATTATTGTTTTTACTTTTGTTATTTTACTGTTTTCAAAAGCATCAGCATGGCAATTAAAAAGTGTACAATAATAAATTCAATTTTCAGAATATTTGCTTAAAACTGGCAGTTTTTCATACAATAGTAGATTTTTTTTTTTGAATATCTATTTATTTCCATTCCGTTCGACTTTTAAAATAAAAGATGATAAAATCCACTATGATTTAATTAATATAAAAGTAAAATACTGACAAAAGTATGTGAAAGAATGAATACAAAATAATCAATGAAACAAGAATATTTGAATTCAGAATTGAATTTTCAGAATATTAGCTATAAACTGGCAGTTTTTAAAAGTAGTAGATTTTTTTCAATGTCTATTTATTTTCATTCCTTTCGACTTTTAAAACAAAAAGATGATTAAATCCATTATAATTCAAGAAATAAAAAGTAAAATATTTATAAAAATTATGCGAAAGAATGAATGAAAAATAATTAATTGAACTTGAGAAAAAACTTTTTAATGTGATGTAAAGAACTTATAGATAATTAAGGTACAACCAATTTAATTTCAATAAATTGCAGAACGGCAACTTCTTTTAAGGAATAAATTTCAAAGAGCAATTAGATAAAATTCAGCTGTACCTTTATTAAATGATCATTCTTCTAACATAAGTTTTTTCCTTCTCTTGTACTATTCTAATTCAAAATTCATTTCAATTTGAGCTCTGAATATCTGTCTTTTTTTAACTTCAGAAAGAACTTGCATACTAATTAAGATTTTGGTAATTGGTAAAAACTTGTTATTTTCATTTGTAATCTTTCTAATTGAAATATAAAAAAAAAAATGTTGAAAAGAAACATTTATATTACCCAAGTGAGAAATAACGTGAAAAGAAGACATTGTATAAAAGAGAAATGGATAATATTTTTTCAATATATTTAAATTGATTATGAAGAAATGAAAAAAATGTAATTTATTTTTAATTTTTGAAATAAAGGTGTATTTCTCGTTTTATTTTAATCTGAAGTGAAGATTATAGCAAAATATTTAATATATATTTAAAAATATTCTTTTTTTCCCCCATTTTTTAATAATTATATGAAAATTTCAAAACAACTAAAAAAACATATTTAATTAATATTCAACTTTGGTGTAAAGGCTATTTAATCTATATACTAATCCCAGTATAGAATATGTTATACCCAAATCTAGCTCATTCTGCATTGGCAGATGTGATGAGTAATTTAATCCTTCCAAATCACACTCAAGAGCTAAACATTATGGCCACCCTAGATTTCGCAATGAACTCGCCTGGATGACGTGGAAGGCACGTGATCAGGTGGAAGTGGTATTTAACTGGTATTAAGTGGTGGTATTAATCCATGCCAAGGCGAGTTGAAGCTGTGTTGCGCCAAAGATGGGCCAACTCGTTATTGACAGGTCATAATGTTTTGGCTATTGAGTGTATATCTATGGTGTTACTGAGGTCGTAAACAGGAGAAAGGACCGTGGATATCTTTATCACGATGAACACTTTTTCGTAGTACCAACGTCGTTCCCTATAATCGTAAGGAGGTGAACAATACTTACTGGGTGAACTTTCAGAAATAATTGCTCGATTTAAAGAAAATCCAAAAAAATTTCAAAAGCATTTAAGTTCTACAGGGACATCACATTTTGTTTTCAAAGAACCTATTACAATGCATGTTATTAACAGAATCAAATCCATGTCCTGCTGAAAACTAACGTGCTTGCGCTACCACTGAGCAAATAATGAGAAAATTAAAATTTCATTAGCGTAACGTTAATTAAAAGTTATCAAATTCTAAAAATGGGATTGCTTTTTAGAGAGAGTTCAAATACCGTCATGTATATATATAAAATACATACAGATTTTTGTGTATATCTTCTTTTTCCTTGGCGCAACAGCTCCATAGTGGGCCAAAACCGTCTGCTTACTGGCAGATTTCGAGACAGGAGAAGTTTATTTTTACGGGGTCAGCATGGCATCACTAGAACTTGAGCTCGAAACCTGTGGCACCGATTGCCAGTCACTTGGCCATGAGGCCTCATTTATTGCATATAGTATTCCAAATAGTTATATATTTAGTATTTAATCTTAAAAACTACTATAATTTAAAAACTGTAACACTAAGAAATCTATTTTTATTCCTATGAGTTTACAATTTTTAATTTATTTGGTACAATTTTAGTATTCTAGACATTTTAATGGGGTTTTTATTTTTTAGATGTATCGTTTTTGTTAGATCTTTTTTTTTACAAAATGCAACTAAGTTATAAAAAATATCAAAAAAGTTTATTTCTACATCAATGTATTTTTAATTGTTTACACTTAACTTGAATAGCATTCATGTGAAATGTAAATTATGAATTCTATTGCATGAAAAGTATTAAATGATTGATAACATTGTTTGAATAACATGTTTTCTCACACATGTTTAACTTGTCACTCCAGTACAGCAATAGATGTTTTTAATTTATTTTAACGTATGTGATTTTTTTTTTTTTTCTAATGCCAAACACTAGGCAGCTTGGTCTTGGATGCCTTAGGGCAAGTGCTGCACAGACGTTACTCACTTTGCATTACCCGGCGCGTGTAACTTGAAGGGCAAGCCACGGACGCAGAGTAACAATGCCCCCGCAACGCTCTACGATCCTATTAGGACCGGGACCTACGGCTTAAAGTGGATTCCGAACTTACAAACACCCATGGCGCCCCGCCGGGACTCGAACCCATAACCTGTGGTACTGAGCGCTTTTCAGCCCCCGCGTAATTTATGATCCTTCTTTTTCAAATTTTTCGCTTGTACGAATTTTGGATTTATTTCAACAATATTTTCATCGATGACTAAACAAGTTTTGGAAAAAAGATAATTTTTTTTTCTTATATAAAATTACAATATTTTTGCTTCGTTTTTCAATTTCTGTTTTATAAATTGGATAGATAAGTATAAAATTAAAAAGATGAAAGAGTAAAAAAACATACACAAAAAATTAATACGTAAAAAAGTAAAAATACAAGATAGTAACACAATATATATAAAGCTTGGTATAGATATAGATAGTTTTTAATTTAAAAGCAATATATAAAAATATTTATGCATGAATAGATAACTGGAAAAGAAGAAAAAATAAATAAAATAAGACAGATAAGAGAAGTTAATATATGTTTTTGGTATGAGCCATAACACTATTTCATTTTTATTTATATTCATTGCTAGGGATAAACAACTTTCTAAATTGTCTCTCTATGTGAAGTAATTTAATAAAAAAGGCTTTTAATGTAATGAGCAAATCTATTTGAAAAAATAACAACTACAATGCAACATTTTATTGACATTAATTTATAACAATATACATAATTTTAACAATAATCATATTTTTCCATCAAAATAAAATACATTGTTATATTTATCCTATCCAAAGTAACTAATTTATTAATTTTATTTATTATTTTTTCCATCTACTAATATTTTTATATCATGCAGCTTATATTTTTAGAAAAAAATGTTTGCTGACACATTCAGACCATAGACCAGGGGTCGGCAACCTTTTGAGTCGGAAGAGCCAAAAATGGCAATTTACAAAATTTCAAAGTTTTAAAGAGCCACAAAATTTTTTTTCTTGCCAACAATAAATAACAGGTGGGCTGAAAAGTTCGTAGGCTGACACATAGATGGAGCTACTAGTATTAAATATGATTTTTAGTTAGCCCCTAACCTTCAAAAGACACGTGTATAAATTGATAGCTGTTGCGCTATTAGTATGCGAGTTATAGCATTTTTAATGAAGTTATAGCATTTTTAGTGTTCATCACGTGCAGTCTACTTATTTGACTGTCGATTGGACTCATGTGTGAAATAATTAAGCCATGTTTCGTCCATTGTCACATATCGACGCAAAAATTCGGGTTTATTACGATTGAACAGCTCCAAACACTGCTTGGAATCATCAATTGGTTGTTGTTTTTGGTAGATTATGAGCTCCGCGCGGCACCCACTTTGAACAGAGCTTTTGCATATCCAAATATTCATTCACGATATGTCCAACACGTTCCCTTTGATATCTTTAGGGTCTCGGCTATCTCAATCAACTTCGCTTTACTGTTATCAGAAATTGTTTTGTGAGCTTTTTTTATGTTTTCGTCGGTAACAGCCTCATTGGGGCGTCCACATCGTCCTCGGTGCTCATTTCGCCTCGTTTAAATTTAGCAAAAACCACTTCTACGGTTGATTTTTCTGGTGCAAAGTCCGAATAATGTTTATCATGCCAAGCCTTGGCTTCAATAGTACTTTTTTCGCCAAAAGCAATGCTTTATTAACACATGAAATTCCTTTTATCCATTTTTTCAAACTAACTAAAGTTGCTTCACTAAAAATGCTATAACTCACATACTAATAGTGCAACAGCTGTCAAATGTATACACGTGTCTTTTGAAGGTTAGGACTAACTAAAAATTATATGGATTTAATACTAGTATCGCCTATTTAATAATACTAGCCCACCTGTTAGTACTCATAAAAAATAAAGTTTTTTTGATTAAAAAAAAAAAAAAAAAACTAATATATTTATTCATAAGAAAACATATCTATTTATTCATTATATCATTCTATTTATTCATTATTAGATAATTACTTATTATTTAAGTAAAAAATTAAAACAATTAAACATTTACTTTACAACACTAACTTGTACTTCAATAACAAACAATTGAACAAAACAAATTCAATGGCTGCATGGTTATTCAAGTGAAAATTTAAAACCTTACTAAACAATGTAATTTGTACTTAAAATAAAAAAACAATAACATGCATTTGAACAAACAAATTCAATGGGAGCATTGGCTTTGCATGGTTTTAGAAAGTTTGGATAAATTTGGCTCATACCTTGTAGCTTTAAGTTTCAAACACGACTCTAAATTTTCATTTGTTAGTTGGCTTCTTACTTTACTTTTTAATTATATTCATACAAGAGAACGCTTGCTCGCACGAATATGTCGATTCAAAGATAGTCAGCACTCCAAATGCCAACGTCTTCACCTCACTGTAGCAATCTGGAAGACTATTCCACGCGTCGAATATAAGTGCCTCAACTCGCGGCATTTCTTTTAAAAGTTGTCCACTTTTGTTGCGCTACGTACATACATTTCTGGACCTCCAACTCTTCCAACTTGCTTTTCAACTCTGTAAATTTTCCACTCCACAAAGCTTTATTTTTTAAATCGATCAATTGCATTTCTAGAGATCCAGTATCAGTTCCAAATGGTTCAATGTGGATTTCGTTACTATTTGTGTTGAGAGGATTTACTATGAATACTAGAGTGGTTTTGAATTTCTCAAATCTATCAGCAAATTCATCTTTAATTTTTTTTTTTATAACTGTGCTGAAGTACCTCGTGTCAACAGTTGCTCTAGTTTTATCACGATATTGCTTTAGAAAAATGAAAATGACGTAATATACCGCTCTGAATATCTTCTGCAAAAGAATTAATTTTTCTTCAAAACAAACCTTCTACCAAAACGTAGTTTGGGTTTCCCTTTTCCTTGCTGTTTTAGATTCAGCTCATTTAATTTCTTGTAGATATCCACCATAAAGTAAAATTCTTTGCAACCAATTGCTGTTCTCTAACTCAGGGTGATTAATTCCTTTTTATTTAGGAATGTATTTATTTCATTCAAGCACAAAGCAAAACGTTCAACACCTTACCTTTGGAAAGCCATCGCACTTGATTGTGAAGAAGGGAGGTCGGAATACTGAGTCCCATTGCGTTTAAGAATTCTTTAAACTGACGATGTTAGAGTGCTTTTGACAAGATGCTGTTAACAATCTTGATTACCAAATTCATGACTTCAACTATTTCGGCCGGAAATGTTTGGGCACAAAGAGCTTCTTGGTGTATTCTGCAGTGAAACGTAAGAATTTCGTGGTTTTATTTTGCTCTGAAGAATCGTTGTTGCCCCTTTATTTTTTTCCTGTCATACTTCTGGCTCCATCATTTGCTATTGAAACGATTTTTATTTAAATCGATCTTATTGTCTTCAAGGCATTTTTGCACGGCATTCGCTATATCTTCCCCACTAGTGTGTCCCGAGCGGTAGCATTCCTAGAAGTTCTTCTTTTGGACCTTGGGAAGACATATACCTGACAAAAGGACAACTTGTGCCGTGTCTTTTATGTCGCAAGACTCATCTATAGCCAATGATAAGGCAGAAGAAAGTTGAATATCTTCCACCTGCAAATATGTTACATTTGAAGATATTTTAGCTATTCTATCTTGTACTGTTTTTAGCGGATAGTGGCAAATCTTTGATTTTTCAAGATTAATGGTTTGTTTTTGAAATCACGAAACAGTTCTTCAGATTCCTCGTTAATCGATTCAGAACGATTTTAAATTTTTTTTTTTTTGATAAAATAAATAATATTTGCGTATGAAACTAAAAGTGCCGCAGTTTCACATCCAAGAGCCGCGGGTTGCCGACCCCTGCTATAGACGGATTATCCCTTACGTTGTCGTTTATGACTGTAAACACCAAATGTTAGTGTCTTTGTCTTAAACAAGTCACAAACATAGAAACACATTCAGTATTGGTTATCCTACATTTACGTAGGTCATTAAAGAAAAACTGAACAACTTTGAACAGCAGTTAACTGTCGATGTGAGTCTTTCTTAATCTCCATCAAGCCTACTCGATTTTCAAAGCAGTAACTATAAGATTCAAAAAATCAACATTTAATAAACATGTCCTGTTGCATATTTCGTATTAAAGGGCATCTTAAAGAATCAATAATTCTTCTCAATCATTCTTCTTCTTCATTGGACCAACCACCCTATGGTGGGACAACGCAGTGAGTTTATTGCCAGATTTCGAGACTGGAGATGTTTTTTTACGGGTAGTATGTTTTTTATGGGTTATGTCAGATCTACGCCCAACACTCTACAGTCAAATTTGTCTCAACTTAGAGCTTTAATAAAATTCTAGGAGGGGTAGGAAATGACAGAGCAATGCTCGGTCGGAAATATTTTCCGATTATATCGATTATAGATGAGGTTAGTGCGGGAGTACCAAACATTTCTTTAGACACTTCAATTCATCCACTGACAAAGTAGAATAACTTAGATGTACTCTTGGGGTGTAGTGGGTGGGTGGGGTACTCTCAATTAGACTCTCTTTCGACATCAACGTTTATCTGAGATGGTTTCTGTGATAAACTATAATGAGATGCGTATTCATGTGCTGCCCGTTCAAATATGGTCCCGATTTGCCTTTTCATAATTTTTTTTTAAGACAACGACACCTGACCACACATACAACTTACACATAAATCTATAAAATAAATAAATTATCCATTTATAGCATAATTTACAGATCGGTTTATACAGATTCCAAATGAGATCGTACCTCAGCCCATTCTAATTCCAATCTGATGCATTCCCCATCGGATAGGGGAAGATAAGCGTTATGATTTTCCCTTGTAGGGATTATCAAATAACTGTGACTCGAGTTGCCACAGTTTCTTATCAAAAACCCTTCATGCTTCGTGAACAAACAATACAGATTCTAGACATTGGGGAAACTGTCCTAGGCCTAGCATAGGGCAATCAAAGGTGGCGTATGCAAATTATAGCTACAATGCCTGGATGACCCGTCATATTGTCTGGATATTTTGTATGAAAACAACATGCTCAATTCCACTTTACTATTGCTGGCAGCGTTACTTTAGTAGGAGTACATTGATTTATAAGCCTCACATTCATTTTCGTAATGTCCTTTCAATTCTGGTATTTGCTACTGTGGGATGAAATTATTCCCTATCCAGTATTCACCCCGTGATTCTAACTCATATATGTGCATTTTTCCCTTTTTCAGACATTACACTTACTTTTATACTTTTGTATACATGATGCTAATGTAACACATGCTGAGATCTAACAGTTTGAAAAATCTTTTTTCCATTTAATTTATTTTCTTTTTAAACAAAAATACCCTATTGACTAACTCAGTACTAAGAAACAGTTCACAATCCCTCATTCTTCGAAATTTTGAAGCAAATTCTGTCTCCTTTAAGTTTCCTGGCTCTCTTATAATTCAAAATTTGCTGACAAAGAATGGAAGAATGATATAATTCAAAAGTCACAATCGGAAAAAGAAAAAGGGATGCGTCAGAAGAATAAGAGAAATGGGGTCTCTGTCTCCCCCATGCATAATGGGACGTTGCTAAACCGGGGATGACCGGGTTACAAATGTCGGGAAAATGACTTCCTCGAGCGGTCACAAGTGGCCAGGGAGCCATTTCCTTCGGAATGTTTGGAGTGGGCGGTCGAATGTGTGACAGACGCCATCGCAGGGCTTTTTGAAGTGGGGGAATGTCTGGGAGGAATAAATTGCAACATTTTCACCACAAGATCTGCTGAATGCGATTATTTCTCACAAAGTAATTCTGGTTATTTCTGTTGTGTAAAATGATTTATTCCAGTTTTTTTTTTCCCCAAGCGTTTCTGAAGAAGTTATCCAAGAAAATAAATAACCAGTATCCATCCAGATAAAATTGGTGATAGTGGAAATATTTTGTGTAATAAAATGTTTTTGATTTAAAATTTTTTTACCGGCGTCTCAGCAACACATTAGATCCTTGAGAAATGTGGTGAAGAAAAATATCTTATATTATTAAAATATCATTAGTGCTCCCTATGCATCACTAAACAAGTATATACACTTCAAAGCAAATTATATTCCAAACATATAAATACATTTCTTAATAATATTTATCATATATATATATATGTGTGTGTAACACACACCACAATAGATCAACAAAAAGTAGAAGAAGCAGTGACCTAGAAAAAAAAACCCAATTTTGTATTATTAAAGGCAATACCAATATTCGCTACAAACAAAAATTGTATAACAAAACTAACATACATTTCCGAATACAAAAGACTTGAAATGCCTCATGTTAAGACCTCTCGACAAAATATGCAAAAACAGAGTATGAAACCAAATTGTCCGAAAATTCATAAAAAGCCCTAAAGAAACTCGCAAAACCAAAAATGAAATACTTATAACACACTGACAGTTTTATCAAGGAATTCGCACCCTCAGCCTAATATAAATTATGTTATTTCCGCTTTCCAGATAAAGATACAGATAAATATATATATAAAGATATTATATACTATAATTATATAGTATATATGAACTATAATTATATAGTATATATGAACTATAATTATATAGTATATTATATTCTATAATTATCTACTATAGAGATATAAATAAATAGAACACAACACAGGAACATAAAATCCAGAGGAAAAAAAAGGAATGATATAGAAGCACTATCATTTTGCTACCCAAAAGATACTACCGATATCAGCTACATGTAAATTGCATAACAAAACCTTCATAGTATTCGCAAAGCAAAAAATTTGGGGTGCCTCATAAAAAAAGAAATAAAAGGATATATATATAAGGCGAAAGGGACTTCCGATGCGATGTAAAGTATCTTATGTTCAAGACGGCTCATTTTTCTTGAATTTGTTTCGCCAACATTTATAAATAATTCGGTGCCAATTTTCTTTTGAAAAACAATTTATTCTGTAGACAAGCAGGTAGGCATCCGTAGTAGTGTTTTCCATATACTAATTATTACTAAAATAATTAATATGTGGAAATTCGACTACAGATAACTTTTCTTTTTTACTTCTTAGGGTTTAGTATTTCCTTTCAGTTTATTTTGTTAAGTGTTCCCCCTCCAAGATAAAATCCTGAGCACGCGCCTGCGCTGGAATGCATTATAAGTTGCAATAGATCAAGAATTGCAGAACTTATAAAAAAGAGAAAAGACATATTTCACTCGGCATATAAATTTAGACATCGGCATTTAAAATTATACAGCTACTTCATGGAATATATTTCTCTACTCAACCAATAGGGCCGAGTGAACTGTCTAGTGGGGGAAGTATATATAACCTCTCAAAATATATTAATTGAAAATCTCCTCATTTTTAATAAGCATTTCACTTCGAAACATTTTGCTTCTAAAGATTTTTCGTAATTTTATTTAGAACTTCATCACCTTCAGCATTGCCAAGCATCCAAAATTGCCTATTTGGATTGGTATTTAGCTTTATAAACCCATTTATTTTTAATCTTTTTCTTAACTTGAATAACATTTATGTGAAAAGTAAAATATAAGTTCTATTAGATGAAATGTATTAAATGATTGATAGAATTTTTTCGCACACAGGCATTTTTAGCTTGTCATCCCAATACAGCAACGGATGCATACTATTTATTTAAAATGTGTGATTTCTGACGCTTCATTTTCAAATTTCTTTTCTTTTATTCGAATTTTGGATTTACTTCAATAATAGTTTCATCAATATATAAACTCAGAAGTTTTGGTCAAAAAATTTTTTTTTTTTTAAATTACAATATTTTGCTTCGTTTTTCAATTTCTATTTTAGAAACTGATAGATAATTATAAAAGAAAGATTAGGGTAAAAAAAGTGTAAAAAAATACACAAAAAATAATACGTAAAATTAAAGTACAAGATAATAACAGAAAAAAATAGAAAAAATACATATACATAGTTTTTAATTTAAAAGCAATATATAATATTTATTGCAGAAATATATTTATGCACGAAAACAAAACTGGAAAAGTAGAAAATAAAATAAAATGCGTCAGATAAGAAAAGTTAAAATATGTTTCTGGTATCAATATTTCATTTTTATTTATTACTAAATTATCTCTCCATATGAAGTAATTTAATAAAAGGCTTTTAATGTAATGAACAGTTCTATTCGGAAAAATAACAACTGCATTGTAGCATTATATTATTATTTTATAACAATATACATAAATTTAACAATATTCATATTTCTCCATCAAAATTAATTAATTTATGATATTCATTCTATCCAAAGTAACAAATTCATTAACTTTATTTGTAGTTTTTTCATCTACTAATTTTTTTTATATCAACAAATATATTTTTCTTCGATATTAGTTCTAAGACGCTTTAAGATCATAGACAGATCCTCACGGTATTGTTTATGACGGTAAACACCACATCAGTGTCATAAGCAATGCAAGAAGTAACAAACATAGAAAAACTATCAGTATTAATTATCCATTCACTAAAGTAGGTCCTTAAAGAAACATGAACAACTTTCAACAACAGCTAACTGACGATGCAGGTATTTTTCTGAATTTCCACCGAGCTTCTATTTTCAAAACAGTAGAAAAAAATGCTCGATACCAGTATTGAATAAATATGTCTGTTACCTACTTCGTTATATCGATGACATCTTAAAGGGTAGTATCAATAATTATTTTCCTTCTTTATTGCGCAATAATAAGCCACATGACGGGCCATGCCTCCTGTCTACTGGCATATTTTGAGACAGTAGGTATTTTGTTTTTACTAGGGGTAGGGGTTGTCAGCCCTGCTCCCAACACTCTACAGTCATATTAGACTAGGACCTATTGTTTAAAAATGATTCGAACGACAACAAACATTCATAACACCGCCAGGACTCGAATCTGACACTTGTGGTACCCAACGATAGCCACTCGGTCATCAGACCCATAATCAATAATTATTTATGACAAAAACCCATTAAAATTATTTATAATACCAAGAGTCTTTAAATTTTGCAAGAATTGGTTATATCAGGTCCATATCTGTCTTCAGATATTCATCTAGCTTTGGATCAGGTCCAGAGATAATGACTGTTTTTTAAAAAAGTGCAAAAAGAATGTTTCGCATGTTCTTGTTTATTAGTAAATGAAGCAATCACTTACAGAAATAAATCTCGCATTCATGTTTGTGTAGTAATAAAGCCATGAGATTTATGACTTTGCTTTTTCTCTCATAAATGTTTGCTGCAATACATGAATTTTTAAAAAAATTTATTGAAGAGCAAATATAAAATTATAAAAGATTATTTCAAATTGTAAACTTTAAGAACATTTTAACTAGAAAAATGTGTCCCTTTTTAAGTTTAAATTACCCTGAATTTTTAGTTGTTTCTGAAATATTAATTAATTTGTAGTTGTTTCTATATATTAATTTTAAATAACAAAGGAGTTTTATTTAAATAAACAACATAACTTATTTTAATTCTGATATCATTTTTGTAATTATTATTTAATCAACTATGCTTCATTCTGAAAAAAAGGCACAAAAAAGTTATTCGATTTTTGCTTGAGAAAGATATGTTTATATGGTATACTATGTCTTTGCTATTTATAATACCAAGAGTCTTTAAATTTTGCCCATTAAAGTTAGATAGCTTTGTTTTATAAAATGTGTCTCAACATAGGACTTTACAATATTCTAAAAGGGGTAGGGAATGACAGATCAATGCTCGGTTGGAAATATTTTCCAGGTGAGGTTGAGAGCGAGAGATGCCTATCATTCTTCCAAGGATTCTTCATTTCCTCCACTGACAAAAACATAATGACTTATTACATAAGACTTGACCTAACGGATATGTATCTGGCTTTTTTATGAGACTGCGCAGGGTAAATACCGAGTCTCTTGGCACTTGTATGAAGCAACAATATCAGATGGGGTGTACTCTCAACCACACATTTTTTTCGACACCTTTATCAATGGTTACCTGAGATGGTTTCTGTGATGAATTATCACTGCTGAGGTCCGTGTTCATGTACTGTCCTTTCAAATAACCACTCCTATTTTCCATTGCAATTATATTATTTTTAACACAATTAGCATAGCAACACACACGTAAAATATAAAAGTCTATTATTTATTTATAATGTGATTTCCAAATCTGTTTATACCGATTCCAAATGAGGGTTTGCCTTAGCCAATTCCAATTCCAATTTGATGCATTCCCCATAGGATAGAAAAGTTACGCGTTATGATTTTCCTCTTGCAAGCATTACTAAGTACCCGTGGCTCCAGTTGCCACAGTTTCTTTTCAGAAAGTCTTCATGGGTCGTAAACAAACAATATGGACTCTAGACAGGGAGGAAACTAACATAGGTCTTGTATTGGACAATCAAAGTTGATGTATTCAAAATATAGCTTACAATGCCTGGAAGACCCTTCGCAGTGTTTGGAGATTTTGCAGGAAACAACGTGCTCAATTCGCCTTTGTTATTGTTGTCCATTTTATTTTAGTAACACATTCATTTACGAGATGTCCTTTCATTTCTGGTGTTTCCTACATTCGCTATCTCGTGACGAAATAATTGCCTACCCAGTATCGCCACTTGATTCCAACACATTTAGGTGAATCCTACCCTTTTTAGGCATCTGATATAACAGATGCTGGAATCCAATAGATCAAAAAAATTGTTTATTCCATTTAATGTATTTTCTTTAAACAAAATAATTCTATTTACTAACTCTGCACCAAGAAACAGTTCCCAATCCCACATTCTTCGACATTTTGAAACAAATTCTGTCTCTCTTCAAGTTTCATGGCTCTCTTATAATTCGAAATTTGCTGACAAAGAGTGATCATTCAAAAGTCACAATCTAAAAAAGTGATGCGTCAGAAGAATAAGAGAAATGGCGTCTTTCTCCACATGCATAATGGGAGGCTACAAAGCCGCGGATGATTGGGGGTGGGGTGTGACAAATGTCGGGAAAATGACTTCCTCAAACGATCCCAAGTGGCCGGGGAGCCATTTCCTTGGAGATGTTTGGGAGTGGGAGGGCGAATGGGTGCGAACGGAGAGCAGTGTGACAGACGCCATTGCAGGTCTTTTCAGAGTGTGGGGGGTATGTATGGGAGGAATACATTGCGACATTTTCACCACGAGGTCTGCTGAATTGCTCACAAAGTAATTCAGGTTATTTCTAGTAGCAGTTTTGTTGTGTAAAATGATTGATTCGTGTCTTTTATTCCCTAAGTGTTTCTGATGAAGCTATCCAAGAAAATAAATAATGAGTATCCATCCAGATGAAATTGATGATTTTCATAAAGTATTTTCCACAATAAAACGTTTTTGATTTATTAATTTTTCAGCACCGTCTCGGCAACACAGTCCTTGAGAAATATGGTGAAGAGAAATCTTTAATAATAAGCTCAAACTAATTATTGCTCACTACACATCATATTTCAAAACAAATGATATTCCGAAGAAATATATGTTTAGAGTAGAAACAGCATTTCTTACTAATATTCTTCATATATATATATATATATATATATATATATACACCTGTACGTATCTATGTGTGTAAAGATATACACACAAAAATAAAACAAAAAATGCTTAAAAAATTACAAAGAATGCACAAAGAAATTTTTGGAAATGCAATCGATTAACAAAATAAAGCTCTAATAGCATTCCCTTTACATAAAAATTTCATGTTCTTCATAATTCCATCAAAAGAAAGAATTAGTTTGTATAATAAAACGATAATAGCATAAAGTATTTTCTTGTACTTCATAATTGGTCTCATCGAAAAACAGATGAAAAAAATGAATTTATTGAACATCCGATGGGTGCTTAAGCTGAAGCGACGAAACTAATAAGCATTTGACATACACAAACATCAAAGGGAACATCATTATTACAAACATCAAACACTAAAATCGATCTGCGTCTGTAGTCTTTTTTTCTGTTTACACTTTGATTTCATATATGCAGGGAGCCTCTAAAACATCTGGCAAAAATATAAAAGTAGGTGAAGAGAGTCGAAAAAAGATTCTGTAATTTAATGTGTCTGCAGAAATGTCGCATGTGAGTTCTAGAACGTAAGAAAGATATGAACAATGTGTAGGTGCTGTAGAGTAGAAACTGATACTTGGCATTCACAAACATCAAAGGGAACATCACAAACATCAAACAATAGAACTAAAACATCTAATTCTGTAGTAAATTTTGCTGTTCACCCTTTGATATTATATATATTCTCGGAGTTACTAAAATATCTGGAAAAATGTAAATAGGTTGATAGAATCGAAATAAAATATTTTGTAATTTAATTACGTGTGTGCAGAAATGGCGCATGCGAGTTCTAGAACTCGTAAGAAAGATATGAACAATATGTAAAGAAAAAAAACGAGTCAAGTTAAAAGAAACAACTTTTTGATGATTAAACTTTTATAATTGACGGTCGAAAGAGTGTTCAACAAGCAATACAAGATTCACAGCAGCGACTCCAAGGATTGTCATACTTAACCAAAGTGCATATCAAACCAAATTTTAGACCGTACATACACAAGATTTATTGTCGAAATTTCCTTCTGAGGTTAATTCAGCTGCACGCTCAGGATTATTGCTCCAGCACGTTGGAGTTTCCCAACTTCCTTCAGCAGAAACGTGAGAAATTACATCAACGTTACTTACGGCCACGGCCCAAGAAATGGTTCTTTGGCCAACACTTGCAACAAATTTGATGAGAAGGCATATCTTCTATTGCAGGCACATTAAGATCGATCGTGTTATACCAAAGTCCCATACAGTTCAAAAGAAAATTTAATGGTCACTGTCAATTACTGTTCTGTGTGACAAGCCTGTATATATATACAGGCTTGCGTTATATATATACATATATATATATATATAAAATTTAATCCATCATCAAAAAGCTAAAGTAGCAGTGAGTTAGAAACACAACAATTTTCATGCAATTGTAAGCAGTACCGATGTTCGAGATACATGCAAATTGTATTAGAAAACTATCATACTTTCCGCAATACAAAAGTTTTGAAGTGCTTCATTTTGTGACCTCTCCAACAAAAAAAAAAAAAAAAAAAAAAAAGATTCAAAGTCCGACAAAATATGCAAAGAGAATGTATGAAACAAGTTTTTCCGGAAATTCTTTCAGCCTCTAAAGAAACTCGTAAAAGCAATATGAAATACTTATAAAAACAAAATCAAAGAGATACGATAAGCAAAATATGATAGGAGAAAGGGCAAGGAATGATATAGAAGCAAGATCATTTTTGGCATGCTAAAATCTATTATCGGGATCCGCTAAGTACATGTAAATTGTATAACAAAACCATCATAGTATTCGCAAAACAAAAATTCGGGGTGCCTCACAGTAACACTTCTAAAAAAACAGAAATTGTTCAAGAATATATATATAAATATATATATTCATATATTCATTCTGGCAATATTAATATTAGCTATATATTAATGTTGCTGAAGTTCAGTACCGAATGTTCAAGACCACTCAAAGTTTTTTGTTTAATTTGTTTCGATAACTTTTAATAATAATTCGATGTCAATTTTCCTTTGGAAAAACAATTTATTCTGCAGACGAGTACGTAAATATCCGTAATCGAAATTCCGTATATTAATTATTAATTAAATAATTAGTATGTGGAATTTCGACAGCAGATAACTTTTCTTTTACTTCTTTTGGTTTAATATGACCTTTCAGAAACAGTTTATTTTGTTAAATGCTCTCCTTCCAAGGTTAAATCCCCCGTCAAGGTTAAGTGCGCACCTGCCCTGGAATACATTAGAAGTTAAAATAGATTCAAGAATAGGACAGGCAGAATTTATGAAAATGGCTGATCAATTTTTTTCAATCGGCCTATAAATTTAGGCAAATGTATTTAAAATTATATAAACCCTTCTTGGAATAATTTTCTCCGCTCAATTTATATTCCAAATTGTCTATAAATACATATTCAGATAATTCTTACTTCTCACAGGTCAAGCAATGTGATATAAAATATTAATGATTGCATGACTTTATTTGTAACCTAAAATTTTTTAAATTAAATAAAATTTTCACTTTTAGTTAATTTTTCGTTTTTAATATTATTTTCTATTTTGTTATAAGCTATTTTTTTTTTTATATCAACAGTTCAAGTTTTTTTTAGAATAATTTGGCAAATATAAATAAAAATTTTAAATAATTGTGTTTATTTTTTAATTGGTCTGTCGTTTGCATATGTCATGCACATTTAGTAGCTTCATTATATATAAGAATATTTCTAACATTTAAGAAAATTATTATTATGGTTATTGTATCAGAACTGTAGAAAGCAAAGATATTATTTATATTTGAACTTTACTTATTAGCAGAATATCCCTCAGTATATAACATTTTGGACTCTGATGGCCGAGTAACTGGTGCTCGGTGCCACAGGTTTCGGGCTCGTGTCCCGGCGGTGCCATGGATGTTTGATGTGGTTAGGAATCCACTTTAAACCGTAGGTCCCAGTCTAATATGGCTGTAGAGCGTTGGACGTAGTGCTAACAACAATACTACGTATAAAGAAAACACCTCCTGTCTAGAAATCTGCCAGCAGACAGACGGACTTGGCCCACCATGGGGCTGTTGCGCCACTGATGATGATGTTGATAAAAACATTTTAAACAATATCCATAGATCTTTTGTTTCATACTTGCAAGAAACTTTTTCATTTATGTGGAGTTCCTTTTAAAGAATGGAAATAATATATTTTAAAAATTAAACAGCATAAACATAAAGTTTTTATATTAAATAGACATAAATTTTAATATATATACAAATTTCTGAGTTATCCTAAATATTTGATTACATCAAACAAAACGTAGAAGTTAAATTAAAAAAAAAAAAAGCAATATCAGTGAATAAAGTTTATTTCTAGAGTTCGCTTTAGATTAAATTTTTGGCAATAAATTTTTATTCTTATTAAATTGAATGTTAAAAACACAAACTTCGAATCTTCACCGTGTAATTGAAATATTCTCTTTCACTGAAGACGTTCGCTTGGAGTCAAAAACATTTTTTCAGTTTATGCAAAAACTCTCGTTTTCTTTTATTGTGTTAATAAAATTTTATTGACCTGTGACATTCCATTTTGAGCTTTAGAAACTGCACAGCTGTGGCTTTTACGAGTCAGAAAAAATTAAATATTTTTAACAACTAGATTAAAATGGTACTGAGTTTTGATTAAAACTTTGTGTTGTATGTGCTTAGATCTATTAGTTAATAGTTAGTTATTAAATCAGTTATTATCATTTAACTATCAGTTATTATTAAAATATGCATAAAATGATATAATCGAATGATATTATACCAGAAATGGTTTCAACAAAAAAATTTTTATGTAGCATCTTATATATATCTATATATACTCAGAAAAAAAAATTTATCTCTTATTGTTTTTCTTATTTGAAATTACAATATTTTGCTTCCTTTTCAATTTCTGTTTTATAAATTGGAAAGATAAGTATAAAATAAATAGATGAAAAGGGTAAAATGAAATATACAAAAATTAATGCGTAAAACTACAGTACAAGATAGTAACACAAGATAGGAGAAAATATATAGATATAGTTTTTAATTTAAGAACAATATATAATATTTATGGCAGAAAAAATATTAATGCTTGAATAGATAACTGAAAAAGAAGAAAATGAAATAAAATTAGACAGATAAGGAAGTTAAAATTGTTTTTGGTATGAGCCATAACACTATTTCATTTTATTTATGCTCATTCCTCGGGATAAACTACTGTCTAAATTATCTCTCTCTATGAAGTAATTTAATAATAAGCTTAATGCAATGGACCATTCTATTCGAAAAAATAACAACTTTATTGCAACATTATATTATGATTTTATAACAATATACATAAATTTAACAATATTCTTATTTCTCCATCAAAATTAATTAATTTATTTTCAAAGCAATAACTAGAATGCTCGGTACCAACATTTAATAAATATGTTCTGTTGCCTATTTCGTTTTATCAATGGCATCTTAAAGGGGCATATCAATCTATGGCAATAAATTTTTATTCTTATTAAATTGAATCTCAAAAACAGAATCTTCGAATCTTCACTGTGTAATTGAAACATTCTCTTTCACTGAAGACGTTCGCTTGAAGTAAAAACATTTTTCAGTTTATGCAAAAACTTCCTTTTATTGTGTTAATAAAATTTTTATTGACCTGTGACATTCATTTTGAGCAAGTTTAGAAACCGCACAGCTGTGGTTTTTACGAGTCAGAATAAATTAAATATTTTTAACAACTAGATTAAAATGGTAGCGATTTTTATTAAAACTTTATTTGCTGTACGTTTTAGGTCAATTAGTTATTATTAAACTACGCATAATATGATATAATAGAGTTTTTTTTTTTTAAATGTATTAAGATTTTTTAATATTATACCAGAAATGTTTCAACATAATTTTTTATGCAACAACTTATATAATATACAAATAATCCTATCCAAAAATGTTCTTAACTATTCGATATTATTAAAAAATGTAGTGTGTAGGTTGGGCAACTGGATTGTAATTGGATGTGGTTGGGATGAAATATTTGAGGCACAGATTGGAGAACTCACAGTTTTATTGGTACATGCACAAACACCAACAATAACATTCAGGTAATATTTATCATATTTAAAGGCATATAATTACAGATAAAGGGGAAGTATTCTGATTCTAAGCCGTAAACCTGATACTCAGGTACCCGCAGGGTGTGCAAAAGATACTTCCTCTCACGGTGAGCGTCTGTAGGCCAAATGACCATTTTCCTAAGCGCCATAGGGGACACTCTTGACAGTATGTAGGAGGAAGCATAGTTACACAGATAATAAATATAATTATTCTTTTGGCAAGGAAGATATTTCGCTTTTCACAATGCTTGTAATTAGTGAAAATCGAAAGAATTATCTAAGTTCAATTTTTGAACAGCTATAACATTGTATTCGTATTCATCATTTGGATTTAAAGATTATTGTTTTCAAAAATTACATTTTATATCATTTAAATTTTGTTTCTTATGAACTTATTAAACTTATGAACTTTAAATATTTCATGTCTGTTACTATTTTTAGCTTCTGTTCCAATTGTTGTTTTATGTAAATACGGTTGTGGTTCATTAAAAATGAAGCATTTATAGAAAGTTAATGTTTTTTTGTATTACTAAAGTAAAATGCAGTTTTTAGAAAATTTTATGTGGCGTTAATCTGAGTTATTGGATTTATGGTACTTACTGCTGTTTTTTATGATTTTATTTGTTGTTGATTTCTTTAGGCGTGAACTTTACAAGAAAGTAAACAAATCATTTGAAAAAAAACCCAGAAATTTATTGAAGTTTTAGCTTTTAAACGACAAACACAAAGATGCGTGGATCAATTGCAATATGAGTACAGAAATATAAACACCAAGTTCATTGCACAAAAGCAGAAAATGTAATTGCTCCAACTGTAGCTATTGAAATAATCCAATAAGGCCGAGTTAGCTGTCTGGGAGGTAAAGTACAAAATCTCTTAATCAGAAAATCTCATCATTTTTAATAAACATTTGACTCCAAAACGTTTTGCTTCATAAAGTTTTCTCCTAATTATTTCTAGAAGCTTTACCATCTCCAGCACTGTCCTGCCATTAAAGTTGCATATTTGGAGTTGGTATTTCGCATTATATAAAATACATTTGAAGTGTTTTCACAAAACAAAATGATTTTTAATAGCAAACAATTTTTAAAACCAAATAATCAGAAAAATTTCAATTCAAAATAAGCAATTATTTGCATACTTAAACATTTTCGGTGTCCATAACTCTTCTCATTGTGTAACTTAGGACAAGAAAAAGTCGATTGGTGAGAGATTGCAAGCCATCTTTAAAGGATTTTTAAGATCCGCTAAAGGATTTTTGAGATAATTCTTTATATACACTCATGTCCATAAATTAAGGATAATGAAGTTCAGGCAAAGAAAGAGACAGAAGCAAAGCAAATTTGACTTATTTGTAAAGTCTATTTATTAAACAAAAGGTAAAGATCAGAAAAGATGCTATATGTTTGACATAATTAATAAAAATTGCGATTTTTACTCCCTGAGCAAATTTCAAAAAAAGAACCTATTTACAAAAACAGTATAACATGGTTAGTATGATGGTTAATATGAAGTATGTCTCCCGGACGATGCAATACAGGCCTTACAACGCCTAGGCATGCTGAGTATCAAATTATCAATCTGATCTTGGGAATATTACACCACTCATCATCAAGGCCCTCCGAAGTTCCGGTTGACAGGTGGGAGGGGTTGACCGGCTGCAATTCGTCGATCAAGCATATCCACGCATGCTCTATTGGGTTCAAGTCCGGTGAGTCAATTGAAGGCATTCGTCTACAATGTTTGCACGGTGAGGACGGGCGTTGTCATCCATAAACAGAAATTTAGCACCCATGGCGTCCCGAAACAATCGTACATGTTGTTCCAGAATGACATCCCGATAGATGTGACCTGTCATCGTTACACTCTGAACATGCAGGTCAGTTCTGGAACCAAGAATAATTCCTCCCCAAACGAGCCATCCTGCACCACCGTAACGGTGTCGTTCAATGGTGTTCTCTTGGTGGTAACGGGTACCTGGCATTCTCTCCATATGAAAGTTCGGCGAGAATCAGACTGCAAACTAAGCCTGGACTCGTCAGAAAACATCACACCAGACCACTGTTGCGATGTCCACAATGCATGCTGTCTACTCCAGGTTAATCGCAGGCGACAGTGAGTTGCGGTAAGTGGAACACATCTGACAGGCCTACGAGCATATAGACCTATGTGCCCTAATCGTCTGTACACGGTCTGCCTTGAAACTGTCGTACCGGTAGCTGAAGAGAGCTGACGAAACAGGTCTGATGCTGTGCTCCGTCTGTTTCTTTTGGCAGTAACTGCTAAATACCGATCCTCATTCGGCGTTGTAACTCGGGGAGACCTGTGCTGTAACATCTACTCACATTACCATCATCTTGGAATTGTTGCCAACGCCTGGAGATGACACTCTGGGCGATTCCAAGTTCCTCGGATACTTCCAGCAGGGTACGTCCACATTCCAGTCGTCCGATATTTCTACCACATAAATAATCATCCAAATGCTTCCTTTGTGCCATAACTATGCGGTTATTGCACCGAAAGGCTTTTAAAGCGATTGTGAGCAATTTTACTTCTTTGCCACCATTCCTTATATACCCCTCTCTTACACTCTCGTCATTGTGACGTACTATTCGCGCCATCTGGTGGTTTCCTGTAATTTGCATATTCTTCTTCAAGATGCGTGTGATAATTCTACAGGTGAAATTTTTATTTTAGAGTTCAATTTCTGTGTGATTCTGAATTATCCTTAATTTATGGGCATTAGTGTAGTTTCATTTTTATGGTATTATAGGCATGGTGTTGTAATAATTGTGAAATGATTACATTATAAATGATTACTTTCGGAAAACATTCAGATTAACGGTAACATATATCATATTTGTAATTATCCATTTATTATAGTTACTGTATCCAATAGCACGTTTTGGAAAAGGGACATGTCCATCTAAATTGCGGACCCTTTATTTATTTTAGCTCCATCTTTTTATTATTAGGCACTTAGATTTATTTTTTAACATTTCTAAACGTTATATTGAATTAAATATATAAAACATAGTGGGCGATACTGAAATGCTGTCAATTCTGTTTGAAAAGATTATAAAACTAAATATGCTTTCACTTCGAGTAATAAATTAATGTCAGAATGTACAGCCTATTCTTTAACTGTTTGTTCTAAATTTGCATTTTGTGCTCTTTATCTTTCTTTATTTGACTTAATAATAACAATTTAAATGCTCACTGAAATCCGTACACAACGTCATACGCAAGTTCTTAATCTTCTTCAATGGCGCAACAGCCCTATCGGTGGGTCAAGGCCGTCTGTCTATTGGCGGATTTCGAGGGTGTTTTTACAGGGTAGTGTTGCCATCCCTACGCTCAAAATCTCTACGTCATATTAGACCGAGGACTACGATTTAAAAGTGGATTCCGAACCACTACAGACATTCATGGCACAACCAGTATTTGAGCCTAAAACTTATGGCACCGAGCGTCAGGCATTCGGCCATCAGGCGCTCCTCATATATATTAGACGTTATAAATCATTTAAAAGAAATTAAATCGTCTGTTACCTAATTTCATCTCATCTAATTTTCTTTTCATTTTCGATTTTTAATATTAACCAAGCATTATAGACTGTCCCTTTTGTCGTTGAATGATTTAATATTATATCTTTTGTTGGTATTGCTACTCTTAGCTATTTTCTAATTGCCATAACTTTATTTACAAGACACTTTTTTATATTTATATGTCTATTTACGTATGAGACCTGCGAACTGTTCTACTATATGATTTTAATTCTTAAATAACTGTCAAAAATATTAACCAGAATTTAAAAAAATGGGAATTATAACGAAAACTCTTTAATTCCTTGTAAATTATTTCAAGTGTAAAAAAATACTAATATACTATATACTAAAAATATTTTTAAAATAGAAAATATTTTTATAGATCTAAAAAAGATAATAACATATTATAAAATGGAAAAGAAAAAGAGCGCTTTATCTCGAATTCTTTTATTTCTTCTATCAATAAAAATTAAATAACAAATGAACTGAAGCTTATTCCACTGATAATTTGTATTGTTAAAACATTTTCCAAATACATTTTACAAAAAGTTTGTAAAATAAACTGAAAAGATCTCTCTCGATCCTATATTCCTTCGCATATTTTTATTTTCAATCTATAACGCGATCTTGGCATAAATTTCTTTTCCAAATAATCTCTTTTTTCTGGATTTTTTTTTTTTTTCCTGTAAGGAATATTGACATAAAAGAGGTCAAACTAGAACAGGATAAAAAGCAATACGATCTCAATTGGAGAGCATCTTGGATTCATTTATCTAACGATTAAATTCATTAGGGTAAGCCGAAATACTTTTATTTATTTATTTTGTTTGTAAACAATATTGATGAAGATTTAAACTTGGATACAGGAAAATTCAAAGAAAAAGTGTTTAATGTATATTAATATAAATAATAGATTATAATAACAGGACATGTTTTTACAAGGCATTTACAATTTTATTAAAAACTTATCTAAAATTAATTTATATTCTATTTAAACTAGCCAAGCTACTTTGAGTTATATTCTAGAAAAAAATAAAAATGTTCTATTTATGTGTACAATCGTTGTTGATTGTTGAATAACCATTAAATGGATTTCTACATAATTTTTCTAAAATCTATTTTCTTTAAAAGTAATTGTAAATTCCCAAGTTTTGCTAGAACTTCTTCCATCCTGTCAAAGATAAACTTAATTATTACCTAATTCATTTAGAAACTATCCGTTATAAGCCGGAAGAATCCTATTTGACGTAGCAAATGATAGTCATTAGCTTGTCAAGAGTATTATTTGACTAACATCTTATTAAATCATTTCCTACTGTCAATTGAAGAAGAACGTAGTTGCAAATTTAGCTGGGAAGGGTTGTGTTAATTTTTAGTAGACCTCGTATTTATTATTTATCTTAGACAAAAGGAAAATAATGCAAATTTCCAAAAAACAAAAAATTAATCCAAAAATTACTTTTGCAAAATAGTCCTCTTTTTATTTGTTCTGTATGATTCGATATAACGTTTTCGATTTAATTAGTTTTTTTTTTTTCTCTGGTTTATGAAAAAATTCAGTTATATTAATGATTCTTAAATTTTCAAAATAATTTCAATTTTTATTTGCAAATTCAGTTGAATCCTAAAATATTGTACTCCTGAAAAAAATTGTCAATATTGCAAGCCGGAGTATATCACTAATGTCTTTAGGGTTACCTCACTTTAATTCGCGGAATTTAGTTTTTCTTTTTTTTAAACATTTTTATTGAATTTTTTAATGTTCTTTTCAATTATATTTACAGAAAAACTATTATTATTTAAAGAAATAAATGAAATAACCGCTTTCAGTTGTTTTTAAAGTTTATTTCATGAAAGATCTCATACAATGATGAAAGCAATTGATCAAGAATATAAAGATTTGTTATAATGACTTAGAGTTAAGAAAAGGGGCTCTTGCGCATCTAACAGATTCTTAGTAACTGTTTAGTCTCTAAAACGCTTCGCTATGAAATCATTTCCACATAAGCTACATTTAATTAATAAATAAACATATAAAAACAATACAGTTTCCCATACATAACATCGACCACAACAATACGAACACAAACTGAAATTAAAATTCCGGGTTTGGAACTTTAGCCAGAAAAAGGAATTTCGATCCTTATTGAGATCACATCACCACAGAGGGGCTCAAAACTCTTTAAAAATGTTAAGCAGAACAAGTCGGTGGGTTACTTGAACACTTTGTCCGGATCTGGCGACTCGGGGAGGTCCAAAAAATCAGAAGTTTATTCTGGATCTGTTTCTGTCTGACCATCAACACTGACTTTAACCTGTAAAAGAATTTAAAACATCATTAGTTGACAGTTCCAAAGGAAAATTTCTCTGGATAAGTCTAGTTAAAACATTCTAGATGAGTTTTCAATTTAACAGTTCGCATTTTATCGTTTTTGCCAGATAAGATAAGATCTATCACTTTGGCAAAGGACCAAGTAAAGACATTTCAATTAAATATTGGAGTATAGATGCTTTTGTCTTGGCTGAATTAGCAAACCAATGTACCCCTTGCGGAAGCGTCTTCGTATTTCTTCCAAAGTTTAGTATGCGATGTTTTTTTTTACGTTTGCAACAATGATTTGCATCAATAACATGAATATTATTCACTTTACTTCCAGAGTTTTCAAGAATTACTAATACGTAAAAAATTTCATGACACAAAGAATATATTTTCTTCAGAAAAATTAATAGTATTCAGAGAAACTTTTATTTTTCCATCCTCAATTTTTTTCCGAAAAATATTTCGTTAGATGATCAGTTCTCGGAAGAGTAAGAATCATGGTGGACTCTCCAACCATTATTATTTGATTTACTTATAGGGAGAACGTATACTAAAAATAATATCAGCAACATTTATTTCATCAGATACATGTGTCTAATTTTCCAGTGAGGTCAACTGAGTGATTACTTAGGACCTTGTTGAGACAAACCTTCCCCTCCGTTTGAAACAAACTAACTTCCCCAGTTCTCGAATTCATCAGAGAGCCACCATGGAATCCTATCCACTACACCCAAATGTAATTTTATTTCATGCAAATCAAGAGCCACCGTAATTGGATGTGCTAATCAAGCTCCTAAAAAAACATTCATTCTAGTTTTACTATCAGACTATCGACAGTTTCTCGATTCTTTGACGGCTCATCTCTAGACTGGACTCATAAGAGATGAACTTTAACACCAATAAAACCTTTGTTCGCATAAAAACTAATAAAAGCTAAGAATAACACCAATGAAAAAACTCTGTTTTCGTTTGTCGTATAATTACATACAAAAATACAATCAGATTACATACAACAAATACAACCACACGATTACATACAGAAAATACAGCCATACGATTGCATATAATCCAGATGTATCATTTACTTTCGAATATAGGGGAATTTCTATTAAGATAGGCCTCTTTATTATCTAACCTGAAAATGATTTTTGCATGTTATCAGCTGTTCCAATTTCATTTGTTTTTTCCAAGTCTGTTGTATCAACACTTTTGATAATAAGATTGCAAGATACAAGATTCCGAGTGGATCAAATATGCGTTGTACCAAAAGACAAAGCGGCACTTTTCATTTGATTTGGTTTAAATTCGATTGTCTTTACTAAACATCTCAGGGTATCTTTGATCTAGATTCTAAAAACCATATCAAAGAAGACCCCAGTAGAGTTAGAGATAAACACGTTTCTTTCCTGATTTCTTAAATTAAAACATGCGCTTTTCAATAAATTCTGTGCCCGTGGAATAAATTGCTCTAATTCGCCTAAGTTGAACACTTCTGTTACACAGGTATCGACACAAAAAGTATGTCGAAGCCGAGCTACAACATAAGAATTTTCCTTTGAGGAATTCTGTATCATACGATTCAAAGATGCGATAAGGAGAAATAAACGTGTTGTAACTTCATATATAACCCTACATTGTTTATAAACAATTTCTTCAGTTTCAAAGTAAAAGAAGAATTTAAGAAAAGTTTTATACTGTGGATCAGCATATAATAGTAAGAATTTTTCTTATATCAGCTGATAATCCTACGGGATACAACCTAAATCTACCCAGTACATCAAGAACTAACTCAATCAGGTTTGGTCCTTTAATTAAAAGATCATTTAAAGATGGTTGACTTGGTTCTATCGCAGATGCATAAAAGACTGGTCTGATTTTTTAAAGTTTGCTATTGTCTTTAATTACAAGATAGTGAGGTAAATAGTGACCAAATTCATGTTACCCCTCGTTAATTATGCGACAGCGTTAGGCAACACCTTGTTTTTGGTTTTGGTTTCGGAAGGTGTGCTGGTGGCGAGTCAAGATATTTCTCAGTTATGTAACCCTTATTAAAATCTAATTAAATATATAATCATATTGTAATAGCATAAAAAAACGCTCTCACATAACTTCCCACAAATCGTCAGAGCGAGCGTAGTGAATAGAGAGTGTATTAAAGTTGCTGCGAAGATTTCATGTTCATTACAGAGTGATTTGGCGATCAATTTGGGTGTAATAGCGATTTAGCTCGTAAACATTAATTCTGGCAGCTATTTTTTTCTCTTACTTGGCGGTTTGGCGATAATTCTCGATAATTAATGATATAAATTGTTAATGAAAATTAATCAATAATAATTAATGATAATGATAATAATTAATGATAGCGATAATTCTCTGTTCTCCTTTTATCACATATGTAGCGATAAAAGGAAAACAGGATTCTATGAGTTTACAGAAATTAAAATCTGGAATCTTTTAATTTTCTGAAGATTGCAGAAAATTAAAATTTGTGCAAAATTACTTCACAAATTATTTTACAGTACGAAAGTTTTCTGTTTCAAGAAAAATTCTTAAAAACTATAATCCAAAGTGATAAAAAGAATGATAATGAAAATAAAAATGAATGATAATGAAAACGAAAACCCTTTAAGAATCGAAATGAGCATTCAAAAAAAATTGAAAACACATTCAAATAGACTAAAAACTAGCAGTCAAAACATTAAAAACAAATTCAGAATTAACTCTCAAAATACCATGAAAAGCAGTTTCTGAATTAATTTTCAAACATCCCATAAAAGTGAACTTGATTAAGTACTTTAAACCGCTAAAAAACAACAATTTCTATTCCAGTAATCAAAGTGTAAATATTTATACTTTTGAAATGTAAATGCTTAATACTTTTGAAATATAAATACTTAATACTTTTGAGATTTAAATACTTAATACTTTTGAAATATAAATTATTAATACTTTTGAAATGTAACAGGTGGGCTGAAACGTTCGTAGGCTGAGACATAGATGGCACTAGTAAAATCCATATAATTTTTAGTTAGCCCTAATCTTCAAAATACACGTGTATAAATTTGACAGCTATTGCACTATTAGTATGTGAGTTATAACATTTTTAGTGAAGCACCTTTTGTTAGTTTGAAAAAATGGATAAAAAGGAATTTCGTGTGTTAATAAAGCATTGCTTTTTGGCGAAAAAAAAATACTATTGAAGCAAGGCTTGGCTTGATAAGCATTATTCGGACTTTACAATAGGAAAACCAACCGTAGAGAAGTGGTTTGCTAAATTTAAACGAGGCGAAATGAGCACCGAGGACGATGCACGCAGTGGACGCCCCAAAGAGGCTGTTACCGACGAAAACATCAAAAAAAGTCCAAAAATAATTTCTGACGACCGTAAAGTGAAGTTGATTGAGATAACTGAGACCCTAAAGATATCAAAAGAACGTGTTGGACATATCGTGAATGAATATTTGGATATGCGAAAGCTCTGTTAAAAGTGGGTACCGCGCGAGCTCACAATTGACTGAAAACAACAACGAATTGATTATTCTCAGCAGTGTTTGGAGCTGTTCAATCGTAATAAACCCAAATTTTTACGTCGATATGTGACAATGGATGAAACAGGGCTTCATCATTTCACACCGGAGTCCAATCGACAGTCGGCCGAGTGGACTGCACGTGATGAACACTAAAAATGCTATTAACTAAAAATGCTATAACTTCACTAAAAATGCTATAACTCACTAAAAATGCTATAACTCACATACTAATAGTGCAACAGCTGTCAAATTTATACACGTGTCTTTTGAAGGTTAGGGCTAACTGAAAATCATATGGATTTAATACTAGTAGCGCCATCTATGTGTCAGCCTCGAACGTTTCAGTCCACCTGGTAAATGCTTAATATTTACTTTTCAAAATGTTAAAACTAACAATCACAAAAAAAAGCTATGTCGTTCAAGAAAATTGAGAAAATTTTTGAAAAAACTGGAATTGATTCATTAATACTGGAAATATAAATAATTAAAGTTAAAATGAACTCTAATTCAGTAATTATGCTAATAAACTGCATTAAACCTCTATCAACGAAAAATATTAGCGTGTTATTATTAACCTTCCATTAAAATAAATCTGTTAGATTCCGATTCATCCTTCAATTTAGAATGTGTCAGTGCTGGTCATTATGTGATGATTTAAAAGCCTTTTGCTGGACGCTTTAAACGACTCGAGTAAATCAAACTGCTCGTGAAATTATTTCAATTCGTAATTGCTCTTAAAACTAATAAAACTCAGCAGACTACACATAATTCAGATTAATAATCCCTAATAATGTCAGAAACAAAAAACCTCAGATAATTCCTAATTACTGATATAATTATATCACTAGTCTATGGGATCTTCGTTTTCTCCATAGAAATTGAATCATCAGTTATATAAAAAAATAAACATCTTACATAATTTACGTTTTTGACATGTTTGTTTATGAAAATATATGACATAATTGCATGTAATAACTTTTCTAACAAATACTTGCCTGGTCCCACAAATTTATCATTGAAGCTAAGGTTAAATTAATACAGTAGTACGAAATCTATACGGCATGATGGCCGATTGGATAGCGCTCTAGCCATCAGTACCACAGGCTTCAAGTTCAGGTATGAATGTTTGTTAGTGGTTCGGGACCCATGTTGGTCCCGGTATAATAAAAAAAGTGTGAAAAAGAAATGACAGTAGAGAGACAAATCGCAAAATATATTTCAACATTTTTAGTATAGGGATTGATGGTTAATAAGTTGAGTCGAATGACAGTAGTCGTGTCTTGCCCGGCAATGGACACGATATATCTGCAGACAAAACAATCCATTTACTCGAATCCTTCTATTAGCTCACATTCTCCCTATATATATCTTATATAGGAGATCTAAGATTAATAAAATCTTAGATCGTTAATAAAATGCTTTTTATTCATCCACTCAAGTTCAAATACATTTTTTAACTTGTAGGGGATGACACTGATGTTAATACAGTTTTTTTCAAATATTAATTGAGTAATTAAATTGAATTAATTAATTTTAGTTTTTTTTTTAGATTTAAGTTGTATATATCTACCAATAGATGGTGCCAGATCAACTTAAAAATGAATGAAAATTATTTATAGAGGACTTTCTGCAATAGAGTGAAAAAAAGTAGGAATTGACCTTTAAAAATTTTTTTTATATTACTTGTTATATTTGAAAGAATGTGAGAAACTTTTTCTCCCGAGCTACCCGTGGAGATAGTCTACTCAAACTGTTCTGCACCAAAATAAGTATAATGTACTAGACTTTCGTAGTGTACAAACAATTCATTGTTTAATTGAAATTGAAATTTTACACAATATTCGATTGTGAAATCTCTTTAATATATTTCAATATAACCTTTAACATTTTCATTTCTTAAAAAAAAAATTCTCATTTAATTTACGGAAACTAAATATACGTTTTAGAACAATAAATTTATTTATTTTGTTTCTTTTTTAATCCATGTGTTAGTTTCAGAAATCATGCCAACACAACGAGGGTTCAATAATACATAACGACATCCACGTGGTTTCAATAACAATATCCACACGGTTTCAATAACGACATCCACATAGTTTCAATAATATAAACATTTCATTCATCGCTTCAAAGCAATATTCTAGATTGAAACAATGCTAACTTCGTAAACAATATCCACTTTGGTCTCTCACGTGAAACATCTGAGCCTGACTTTCCCTGTGAATGACTTCTCTTCTGAAATTCGATATGAATAGAAGGTCAGTCATTTACATAGTCAACGCATCAGTTGACGTCATCCGAGTTAGCAGTTACAGTTAATCGGATTACTTTGCATAATAGAAGTTTACAGCTTAAATGTTAAGATGGAAAATAGGAAAGAATCTAATTACTTAGGAAAATGGTTTCTTTCTACCTATAATATAAAAAAAAAAAAATTTTAAGTCAATTCCTTCACATTGCAGAAAGTTTATAAATAATTTTCATTCATTTTTTAGTTTATTTGGCGCCATCTATTGAGATAGATACATGCAACTTAAATCTAAAAAAAAAATTAAAATTAATTAATTAAATTTAATTAGTGAATTTATATTTGAAAAACTATATTAACATCAAGTGTCATCCATTACAAGTTTAAAAATATTTATTTGAACTTGAGTGGATGAATAAAAAGTATTTTATGAACGATTAAAATTTGAACAAGATATATATATAGGGAGAGTGTGGAAAAAAAGTGACAAAGTGACAGAAACTTGAATAAATCTATTAAGTATATTACAAGAGACATTTAATTGGCTTGCTTTAAGATTATGTTTACAAATAACTGATTTATATTGAATTATCCAATTGGAATTTCGGTAATTCTAAATTTTTAACGATGGCTAATTAACGACTTTTTCATATGATTCGTTGATTATCTGATATCAATCAGGACATGGTGTCTCTGCCTTTTGTCTTTATTAGAAAAGAATATCATTATCCACCTTTTTTTCAAGGAGCATAATACGCAATTTTATCAAATATTTCTTTGAAGTTAATTTCACTATGTGCATTAATTTACTTACTGAATACGCTTGGGACATTTTCAAGTATACTTTAAAAAGAAAATTTTCATATTAAAGCAACATAAAATATAAAGAAGAATTTTCTGCCTGGTTATTAGATTTTTATAATTTTGTTTCATTCTTTTGATGTTGTAGATTGCCCTTTTTTTTCTACCGTCTACGCTTGAGACACAATTATGTGAGCTATTTTTGACATTTTACTCTTACATGTTGTCTACTGGGAAAAAAAAAAAGACGGAATCTGTAATATTTATATTTAACTACTTTCGGTAAAAAATGTTTTTTAATAAGAGAGAATTTATATTTAAATTAATTCCAGGGTTCAATATCATAAAAATACAAAAGTGAAGTATCTGTAAATTGCTTGAGTGGAATATTTCAGAAATGAAATAAAATAGCATAACTAATTTTAGTTATATCAGACAAATTTACCATTTTCCACACAAAAACTTTCTTAAAATTGCAAAGGATAATTTTTAAAAACTAAATAATGATAATCCAGACTCTTGGCTCAGTGGCACTTGAGCATTGGGGTTGAGGTTCAATCCGCTGGCTGTTTTGTTGCAGATGCTGTTTCAAAAACGAGGAGTCTCGATGGTCTTTGGGATGTTCAGCCTCTTGCCTCGGGAATCGGACTACCTAGTGGGAGTTTTTCGAATTCCTCCATAAAATACGCAAATGTAGTGTAGTTTCCACTAAAAGTATTCCTGCCGGAATGCATTTTTCTTCCGAGATATGGTGCAACCTACATGTGCTCCATCACACAAAGCTGTCCCTTTCCCTCCATCCATGAGTAGACTACTCACTGAGTTGGTCACATAAAAACGGCTTTTTTTTTTTTCATTGGCACAAGCCCCTCTGGTCTACTCAGATTTCCGGATATGTTTTGCTTTTTACTATGTAGGGTTGTCACTCTTTCTTCAACGACATGGTCGATTCTACAAACATCCATGGGGTCCCGCCGAGCGCTATTAACTCGGCCATCAGACCCGATTAAAAACTACACTATTCTCTCATCTTGCGATTTTATTTTATCTTATTTTTAGCTCATATAAACCGTTATGTTCTCCATTGATTCATTGTACAAATCGTTCTAAACGTCGATTATTTAAAATTATCTGAATGTTTTCTATTATTTAATGCTGGTATAGTTTGTCAAATTTGCAAACATTTCAGTTACTTCAAATTCGCAGCTTATATTTTAAATAATTTCTAATCAGCAATCATAAACTGATAAAATATAAATAAGTGTGAAATTTTAATGATCTCTTGATATTTTCTTGTTATGTATCTTGCCAACTTCATCTTCGAAATGAAACTTCGTTCTTCTTTATTAAAATAGTCTTGAAACTGATGTTAACTCTACCTTGAAATTCACATAAATTTCCTACTGTTTTTCTTTTTTTAATGAATATGTAGCCCATATTTTGATTTAATATCATTCTTAGAAATTTTAAAATTTGATGTCAACCATCTCATGTCTAGAAGAGTCACTGAGGATTAAACACAACAACAAAACATAATAATTTCTAACAGTCATAAACTGATAAAATACAAATAAGTGGAAGTTTTAAGACCTGATATTTTTGTATGCATCTCGCCAAAGCTACTTTTTTCTCCGCATCTCGTCTTTATGTATCCTCTACTGTTAGAAAGGTAACTCTCCCTTATTAGTCACGAATGCTAACCTGCTTAAAGAAAGATGAAAGTGTCTTTCTGGATGACTTTTTGGTCTGTCCTGTATTTGAGTGTTTGGAAGAAAACAGGTAATCGGACTACTATCTATGCGAGATGATTTACACACATTGTCCCAATCGCCATCAAATCTTCTCATTTCTGATAGCAATGAATACAACCATGCCGTTAATGGATTGAACTTCAGCCCTCCTGCTCGCTAGTTGCCCACTGCAATGGGGCACGAATGGTTGTCTTCAAAGCAACTAAGATTCAGCTCAACATGAATATTAACAGTACAATTAAATGCATAAAAAAAAATGTTAACAATATTATAACACACTTTGGGGGCCTGATGACCGAGTAACTAGCTTCTGCTGCTCTGGTGCTACAGGTTCGTGTTTGAGTCCTGGAGGTGCCATTGATGCTCGTAGTATTTCTGAATCCGCTTTAAACTGTAGTTCTTTGTCTAATATAATTGTAGAGCATTGGACATAGGACTGACAGCCTACCCTGTAAAAAGCAAACGTCTCCTGCCTCGGAATTTACCAGTAGGCAGACAGCATTGGCTCCATAGGGGGACTGTTGCACGAATGAAGAAGAAAAGATAATACACTTTAAGTAACTTTCCACATTTAGAGAAATTTCAATTTCGAAAAGAGTTTTGTTATGGATCTGCAAATCACTAAACAAATTAAATAATTAACAATCAAAAACAGGAAATTGAAATATGAACTGTATTTCAAAATCGTTCTTTAACAATACCTTACAAAATTTTACCTAATACCTTAATTACAGTCATAGAGATTTTAGTTTTATGAAAACACTTGAAACAGAAAAAAAAAATTACATTTTGATATCCTTGATATTTATAGAGAAAGATGATAATCTAGTTAGAGGAATTTGTTTTTAAAATACATGAAAAAAATGCCTTTTATTTTTTGTAATCAATATTATATTAGTGATTAAAATTCGTGGCATAATATATTTATGTAAGAAATTATAATTTTTTGTTGCTGTGCCTTATTTCCTTTAATCCAGTATGGTAAAATCAGTCATCTCCAAAGAAAGCCGGAAAACCCCAGAAAACCATATGTGAGAGGAATCTTCCTCCAGTAAAACAAAAAATGTTGATATAGTGGAAAGCCCTCACAATCCTGATCAAAAAGAATATGATCTTGTATGATTACTGATAAATCTCATAATGGCATTTTGATTAGCTCTCTCAGCTCTAAATATAAGCTTTGATCTGAGATGATCCTTCTAAGATCAATCTTCGGAAAAGAACTTCTTCAATCTTCTTCGGAAGAATCTTCTTCGGAAAGAGAATATTCTCGAAACTCCAGTTCATTCTGATGGAGTTATTTAGAAACGGAGATCTCTTTCTAGAAGAAAAATCCTCCTGATACCTCATACAAAATCTATCCTTTAGAATGAACGAGAGAGAAGATAATCATACAATATCACTTTCTTTTGATCAGGTCTAAAACGACTTTATGTTACAATTTTGACTTATTTTGATTAATTATGATTTTCGATGGCATAATTTTAGAGTGAAAAAAATGTTTTTCTAAATGCCAGCCACTTTGATCTGCAATACAGCACCATTGAAATGGAAAATATGGGCCATATCGTAAAATAGGGGCCGTTGAAATTTGGCGACTTTTGGGGCCAACTGAACTATAAGCCCCCAAATGTCGTAATCTGGATTTCTTGTACTGTTTGCAATTCGCTTCACGTACAATGCAACCCATTAATTGGCGCGAACTTTGGCAAAAGATTTTTGACTCCAAATTCCAAAGGTCCCTGTTCTGTGATTTTACCCAAATATGTTACAGATTTAACGTTACTCAGAATGCAACATAATAATGGACACTGCATTTTTTTTCATCACGATTTGGAACAAGCAATCCAATTGTGGTGCGACCTTGCGAAAGGACTAACTTTACTATCAACAGATTTTTATGCCTTTCCTCTGCAAAGATACGTTAACTATCAATTCGATACCGAACCGAGATCCCACGATCATGTACTTAAGTCCAGTTTAGGGTTCTGCAGCTTTTACTTCCATGGAAAATATTCAGAGGCTGGAAAATAAAGTTTTCTGAATGACAATAGGGACATTAGACAGTTTTTAAGCCTCCCTCATATTAGTCATTTTATTAAAAATATTTCTAAACAATTTTATAATTAAATCCCTAATACAGAAAAAGGCTGTCTTAATTTCTCTGCCACTTTATAATATTTCCCTGTTTGAATACAGAAAACGGGCTTGTGTTGTGTTAAATATCAATCACGACATCCTGAAATTTCCCCACTTCTGAAGTACTGTTTTGCCCCACCTGCGGGAGATTCATCAATTAAATTTTTACATCAATAAATTTTTCTTTTTTTTTATTGGGCTCTTTGCGGCCCTTTTTGTCCAGTATCAACTAATGTCTTTTTCTAGTAGTTAAACGCTCCTTGTGATTGTGGTTTTAAATTTTTTTAATTCTTGCTTCAATTTTTCGTTATTTTTTTCACTACATTATTTTTTTAATTTTATTACTGATTTTAATATTTAATGCGCATAGATGGAAAACCACTTTCCATCTATTTCAGCCTGCTCTGCAGCCATTGTACTTCGAGATCTATCAACGATGAAAGATAATGAGTAATCATTTTAAGAAAAGTTCATATTCACTAGAAAAATATTTTGCGTATAATAATGAAATTAACATTATCAGTCATTTTAATGTTTGAAAAAAAGAAGAAATAACCAATTCCTCTAATTAAAATATTACAATCCTAAAGAAATTGAAGAAATATTCCTGGTTGCAAGATTGGCGACTTCCTCGAGAATACAGGATTCTAAATTTTAATCATAATTTTAATAAAAATTAAACAATCCATTGTTATTGTACGCATTTCCCAAATTTTAAGCTTGCATGGAATAAATTTATATATATTATATAGCAATATATTCATTTTTTTTTCACAGGATGGGATGATAAAACAATTATAAAATTAAACTTTTTTTAGCAATAAAATGGAATAAATGATAGAATACATAACCAAAACTTCTAAAGAAATCTTCCATCTATTTTGAGTGACAATTAATATTTAATATTTACTGAAAACCAACTTATGTCCCGGTTGTGGTGTGTATTATATAACTTGTAAGAAGATGACGATTTTTTCTCAAGTTTGAGGAGTGAGCTACAATCTCGGTTTTGAAAAGCGAAAAAAGATTTCATTACGATAGTATGTCTGGCATATGAAATTAAATTGTCGACGCTTATTTGGAATTTTCTTATTTTTCTGCAATACTGCTCGCAATTGTGAAATTTAAATAAGGTAAATTTCAGTTAAGGTAATTTAGGGTAAATTTCAGTTGTCCTACCCTAAATCAGTTCTCCCTTTAAAAGCAACAATAAGCCACCGTTGTGGCTTCGAAATGTAAATTCTACTCATTATAAAGTGGCCGGTTGATTCAGCAGGTAGATGAATCAACAAGCAGATAGCTTAAACTCATTGGAAAAAGTCAATAACTGAAATAAAAGGCATTAAGTAATGATGATGTTATTTATTCCTCAATAAAACATTTAAATATATATGAAAACTAAGATAAAACTTTAAATAAAATGACATAACCAAATAATTCTTTTAATTATTATATTTAATTTTTGATACATTATATATCATATTTTAATGCAATAAAAAATATAAATTAATTAAGTTATATTAAAACATTTGATTTCAGAAAAAAATTCCAAAATAAGTTTGGAAATGTAAAATGAGCATTAATACCTAAAATTCTAAGAAATCCTAATAATATAAATATCTACTATTGTAAATAGTTTTAATATTCAAGTCAAATGAACTGTTTATTTTATAGAATTTATTTCACTGTACTTAACTTAATGTACTGTACTTTTTGAAGTTATTTCAAAAACATGATTATTGAACACTGTATGAACAGTGTACAATTTTTAAATATTTAAAATAAAATTTAAAATATGATTGCTTACAAGTATTGTTTTTATAATCTCCACGTTAGTTCATTATATTGAAATTAATTTTTCAAAGGTAATTATCATCATCATCTGGCTCGGCAGCCCACGCTGGAGCAAAGCCTTCCGCCTACTGAAAAATTTCGGAACATGTGAATTTTTTTTTTATGGGTAGATTTGTTAGCCCTACGTCCAACTCCCTGATTTTTCTCTCTATTGTCATATTAAACTGGGACGTACGGTTTAGAGTGGATTCCGAACCACTACAAGCCTCCATGTTCCCACAGGGGCCATGGAGGCTTGTAGTGGTTGTCAGTATAGTCAAATATAGACTAATAGGTTTTTTTTTTCCCCAGCATCCGCACTCTATTTGAATTAAATTATCATCTTCTTTGCAAACACAATGTCTTGTTCGACTTTAAACAAAAAAAACGTGACAAGGAGGATATACCATTGCACCTGCCACTAACAATAAACTGACAGAAGACGCAATTATAAGCGAAAGATCTTAGGTTAGAAAGAAGCAGAATTTTCGCACTTTCCAAACAAGAAAATTTCAGTTTCGATGGAAGTAAATTTTTTTTTTGCATTTTGCTGTAAAAGACTTTTCGTAGATGCATGGAAATATTCACGAGAAATTTGTGTCTCCTAGTCTTCAGATTTTTACCACTTACTATTCGGTACCAGTACTCTGCATTTGCCCAAATTCAATAAATTTTTTGCGTGGGGTTTCTCTATGCATCATTCACCCACACACACACGCATATGCAAGGCTCTGTCAGTAGTGAAATTGAAAATATTTTTAATTTGATCATTTGTATTGTTAGATACATAAAATGTTCGAAGATTGACATTTCAAATTGACTTTCAATAAAATCTATGAGAATAACAAATTCGCTTGTTCATTTATCAGCAATTTCATTTATAGTGAAAAAAAAATTATAACTTTATCCGAAAAAGAAAATTTTATATTTAATTAAAAATAACGGAAAATATCTGAAGTTTAAAGGTCTTCTATACAGCGAAAAATTATTAATTGGGTAACTCAATGTAATTGGATAAATCTTTTATTATTATTTTTCTTTTGTAGCCTTAGATTAATATATTCTTTTAAAGGTGACTAGTATCAACTATTTAAGAACACGAATAACAATTAAAACAGAGAATGACAGTCTGTAACAATTAAAATTTGTAACCGTGCTGCCTCCTACATACTGGGAAGAGGGCCCCCTGCTGCTTTCGGGGAAAATGGTCAACTCCAAACTCTCACCCGAGAGGAAGTACAGTATAACCAAGCGCTTTCGTTGAGGAAGATTTAGTTTATAGTCTCTCATTCCGAGGGGAAATATATTTAGCGCTTCCCGGTGCATAAGTTAACCTACAGACTCTCATCCGAATTGAAAGTATATTTTCGCGCATTCTGCGCGTAGCTGAATATCGGGGTTTTGGCTTAGAAGTGGAATCTTTTATGAATATATGTGTTAAATATTGCATGTCTCTAATTGTAAATGTATGGTGGTTGTGCGTGTGTCAATAAAGCTATGAGTTCTCCAACCTGTGCCTCAAGTATCACAAAAACCAACCGCTCCCAATTACAATCGGGTTGTACAACCTGCATGTTACAAATTGTAAATAATCATTCAGATATAAAGGAGCAATATGAACAACAATTAGATATTTGGACAACAATTTGATATTTTTCATGTTATTTGTTAATAAAATTTTATTGAGATTGGTCAATTACTATTAATTGAATTTTCTTCTAAGAATAAAATATTTCACATACATATAATATGTGCAAAATGTGCTACTACATATACCCGTAGCATAATTTTGTTAATTTATTTATTTCATGGTTTTTGTTAAAGTGTAAGAATTGTAAAAAAAAAAAAAAAAAAATCATACATCTTATATCTTGTTTTAAAGGAGCATGTCTTTATCAAAATAAATATGCTTCTTTGTATCTTCTTACCCGGCAACGGCCTGATAGTCAATTGGCTAGCCATTGGTACCACAGGCTTCAGGTTGGAAATCCTGGCGGAGGCCAGCATTTTGTTAGTGGTTTGGAATCCACATTAAACTGTAGGTTCCGATCTAATTAGCCTAAAGTATGCTAAAAAAATGACCATAGTGTGACAAACCTAACCTTATCTGCTCTATTATGTTACAAAATACTGAAATTTACAAAAAAAAAAACAATGGTTAAATAATTTTTTTGGTTTCATTGTAATCATTTAAAAGTGATACATTTCTGTACGAAAAAATGACTTAGAACTAAAAACATAATCTTCCGTTTTTCTTCCAAACTGTGTAACAATTTGTTTTCCTTTTTTTTTTTTTTTTAAACAATGCTCTTCAACATTTTGAAGGCTTTTTATCCTATTAACTTCAAAGTGCTTCTGTTCCATCTAGCTATTTTTATGTCATAAAAAGTTTTAAAACATTTATATATTTATGTCAAAAGTGTTAATGCGTTTTCAGTTACTTTTAAAAAACTTGTTCTTCATATTTATTTTTCTGTAAATATTTAATGATCTTCTAATGTGGCGTGAAAAAGCTTTTGATTATTTCAATTAAGTCGCTCCTCATCATTTCTTCGTTAATTTTATTTTTAATTTCTTCAGGCAACATGTAATTAATATGGTATTAAAATTCAGAACAGAAAAAGTGATTTTTTTCTAAAAATCATTTAATTAAAGTGGAAAACTTGAGAAAATGCATGAATGTTTTTAATTGGGATTATTTTAATTTCAAACAACGTTTTTCCAAATTTATTTTAAGAAAAAAAAAGGCTTTAATTAATAGAATTTTGATTTAAGATCGTGAATACATGAAAGTGTTATTAAGGAGGAAAATGAAAGAGAATTTTTGACTTTGATAAAAAGTCAATTAGAGACTGAAATGATTTGATTTTTTTAATTTACATACAATTTCCTTCAATAATTTTATATATTTTTTTTCAATTCCACTTTTTAAATTTATTTCTAGTTTCAGTCTTGTTTTTTTTTTCTTAACTAATATATTAATTTATTAATTAAAATTAATTTATTCAGACGCTCATTAATTTGAAAAGGTTTGAAAATATAATTAAAAACCTTTTTTTCTGCATTTTATAGCAGCTATACTTTATTCTTAAATTTAATACTACACTTTACATATATATATGGCTCAGTGGCGACGCTAATGAGCATTAGAGTGGAGGTTCAATCCATTGGCGGCTTTCTTGTAGACACTGTTTCAAAAACGAGGAGACTCGATGACGTTTGTGAGATTCAACATCTTGCCTCGTTAGTCAGATTGACTACAGAGCGGAAGATTCCCGGGTTTTCCCCAATACGATACGTACACAAATGTGGAGAAGTACCCTCTAAAAGTCTTTCTTTTACCATCCTATTAGACCGATACCTACGTTTTAAAGTAAATTCCGAACCACTAAAATATCCATGGCACCGCCGGGACTCGAACCCGAAACCTGTGATACCGAGCATTAGCCACTCGGCCATTCAGGCCCCTTATCTGTTATATTTAATATAAAAATATCGATTACAAAATTACTAAAATTTAAAAAAAACAGTATTTAAATAAAATTTCATTGTACTGATTTAAACATGGTAATTTCTGCGCGAAAAATGGCTTGTAAAAATATTCTTCTGTTTTCCTTCCTAACTTAACAATTTGTTTTCCATTTTTTTCACAATGCTAACATTTTGAATTAACTTCAAAGTGCTTCTGCTCCATCTAGCTACTTTTATGTCATAAAAGTTTTAAACATTTATATATTTACGTCAAAAAGTGTTAATGCGCTTTTTTTTTTTTAAAGCTTGTTCATCATATTTATTTTTCTGTAAATATTTAATGATCTGCTAATGTAGCGTGAAAATGCTTTTTGATTATTTCAAAAAGTCGCTCCTCATAATTTATTCGTAAATTTTATTTTTAATTTCTTCAGACAACACGTAATTAATAAGGTATTAAAATTCAGAACAGAAAAGTGATTTTTTTTTTTAAAAGCATTTAATTAAAGTGGAAAAAAATTGAAGAAAAAAAGGTATGAATGCTTTTAATTGGGATTATTTTAATTTCAAACAATATTTTTCTAAATTTATTTTAAGGAAAAGAAGACTTTAATTACTAGAATTTTGATTTAAGGTCGTGAATACATAAAAATGAAATTAATGAGAAAGATGAAAGAGAATTTTCAAGGAGTTGATAAAAAGTCAATTAGAAACTGAAATGAATTGATTTTTTTAATTTGCATATGATTTCCTTCTATAATTTTCTATTTTTTTTTTTTTTTTTTCAAATCCTCTTTTTAAATGTATTTCTAGTTTCACCTCTGTTCATTTTTTTTCTTAACTAGCACATATAATTTGTTAATTAAAATTAATTTATTCAAACGTTCATTAATTTGAAAAGTTTTGAAAATATCATTAAAAACCTTTTTTTTTTCTGTTATTTAAAGCAGCTGTCTTTTTATCTAAATTTAATACTACACTTTAAACATATGTATGTTCGACTCGGGTTCAATGTTAATGTGCGCCGTTGGTGAGCATTAGGGCAGAGGTTCCATCTGCTGACGGCATTGTTGTAGACACTGCTTCAAAATACGAGAAGAATCGATGGCGTTTAGGATGTTCGGCATCTTGCCTCGTTAGCCGTACTATATGGTAGGAATTTGGCGGGTTTTCTCCCAAATGATACGCAAAATGCGGGGTAGTTTCCCCCTAAAAGTCCTCCCGAAAGGCACTGCCATCCTTCTGCATGCGTCATGGAGCCAAGTCAAACTTCTACCAACGGGTGCTCCATCACAAAAGAAGCTGCTACTTCCCCCCTCCCATTCCTAAAGGAGCAATCTGTACGTGTGGCTAATGGTGCGTTATTTGTTAATAAATTTAATTAAGATTGGTCAGTTAATGTTGATTAAATTTTCTTCTGTGAGTAAAACCTTTTACATATAAATAATATGGTGCTCATGGTTTTTTGCATTGCTACTAAATATACCATTGGTATAATTTTCCATGCTTCAAGCTTTCATCTTTCATGTTTTTATTACGTGTAAAAATTGTAAAAAAAAATTCTCATATACCCTGTATATTGTTTTAATTAGCAAATCTTATTAAAAAATTTTCCTCTCAGAAGAGAATTTAACCAATCTTAACTAACCAATTTTCTTTAAATTTTATTAACAAATAACATGAGCACCATTAGCCACACGCAAAGTATCAAAGTGTTTGTCCAAATTACTCCTTTAAATCTGAGCTGCCTGATGGACAAATGGTTAGGCCTCTTTGGTATTTCATGTTCAAATCCTGGTGATGGCATGGAAGTTTGTGAGTTATTCGAATCCACGTTAAACTGTAGGACCCGGTCTAAATAGCCTAAATTGTGCACAAAATGACCTAGATCGACAAACCAAACCTTTATGACTGAGGGATTGTTTAAGATTTTTTACTGTTATAGACTGATTTCAAAACTGTAAATAATCACCCAGGTATAAAGGAGCTATCTGTACGTGTAGCTCATGGTGCTCATGTTATTTGTTAATAAAATTTACTTAAGATTGGTCAGTTAATATTGATTTTTTGGAGAATAAATGTTTTTACATATAAATAATACCTGCAAAATATGCTACTACATATACAAGTAACATAATTTTGTTAATTTATTTATTCCATATTTTAATTAAGTGTAAAAATTGTAAAAAAAAAAAATTATATACCTTGCATCTTATTTTAATAGAGTATATCTTTATGAAAATAAATATTTATATTCTTACCTGCTATATTTGAAAGAAAATATGAAATACAAAAATATTAAAATTGGTGAAATGAAATTTACAAAGAAACAATATTTAAATAAAATTTCGGTTTTATTGTAATGATTTAAAAATGGTACATTTCTGTGTACAAAAAATGGCTTAAAAGTAAAAACAGTTTTTCTTCCAAACTCTGTAACAATTTGTTTTCCTTTTTTTTATTTTTTAACAATGCTCTTCAACATTTTGAAAGCTGCTTTTTATCCTATTAACTTCAAAGTGCTTTTTGCTTCATCTAGCTATTTTTATGTCATAAAAGTTTTAAAAACATTTATATATTTACGTCGAAAAGTGTTAATGCGCTTTCAGTTTCTTTTTGTAAAAAACTTGTTCATCAAATTTATTTCTGTGTCCTTTTAAATATTTAATGATCTGCTAATTTGCCATGAAAAAGCTTTTTAAAATTGATTATTTCGTTAAGTCGCTCCTCATAATTTCTTTCTTTAATTTTATTTTTAATTTCTTCAGACAGCATGTAATTAATAAGGTATTAAAATTCAGAACAGAAAAGTGATTTTTTTTTAAAAAAATTTATTTTTGTGTCCTTTTAAATATTTAATTAAAGTGGAAAACTAGAGAAAAAAATTATGAATGAATGTTTTTAATTGGAATTATTTTAATTTCAAACAATGTTTTTCTAAATTTATTAAGAAAAAAAAAGGTTTTAATTGCTAGAATTTTGATTTAAGATCGTGAATACATAAAAGGGAAATTAATGAGAATGATGAAAAGGAATTTTTAAGACTTTAATAAAAAGTCAATTAGAGACTGAAATGATTTGATTTTTTTGAATTTACATACGATTTCCCTCTGTAATTTTCTATTTTTTTTCTTTCAAATCCTGTTTTTAAATTTATTTCTAGTTTCAACTATGTTCATTTTTTTCTTAACTAGTATATTAATTTGTTAATTAAAATTAATTTATTAAGGCGTTCATTAATTTGAAATTCATTAAAAATATAAATGAAAAACCTTTTTTCCTGCATTTTAAAGCAGCTGCCTTTTATTCCTAAATTTAATACTACTCTTTTTAAATATATATATGCGTGGCTCAATGGCAACGCACGCCGCTAATGAACATTAGAATGGAGGTCTAATCTTTTGGCGGCTTTGTTGTAGACACTGTTTCAAAAATCGAGAGTCTCGATGGCGTTTGTGAGGTTCAACATCTTGTCTCGTTAGATTGACTATCTGGTGGAAGTTTCCCGGGTTCTCCCCAATACGATACGTACACAAATGTGGAGAAGTACCCTCTAAAAGTCCTTCCTTTACGATCCTATTAGACCGGGACCTACGGCTTAAAGTAAATTCCGAACCACTACAAATATCTATGGCACCTCCGGAACTCGAACCCGAAACCTGTGGAACCAAGTGCCAGAGCCACTCGGTCATAAAGCCCTCATTTTAAGTTATACTCAATTTCAAAGCGTTAATTTATAATAACATAAAAATATTTCTTAATAACTTTTAAGGTAGAAAAACAAATATAGTTGAATTAAATCTGAGATTTCTTCTGGTTGAAGTCCCTGATTAGTCTTCAAAAGTAATTGAAGTGTCTAAATTGCAAGTGTGATTGCTAATTGTTGCACAATTGTGAATTAAATGGATTCCTCTCTGGTGATTTTATTTAGAAAACAAAGTTTCAAGTATCACTCCAGGCTTAGAAACTTCTTATAATTATATTTGTCACTGTTAAATCACTGTGTAATTTTCTCCCTTAACAAGCAATTATAGTTTCTAGCTTAAATAGCTAAAACAATTACCCGTCGGAAATAACTTTATCAAAGTAACTATTACATTATCTAAACGAATTCAGCGAAGATATTCAATAGCTTTTAATGCTATTCAAACACAAAAGAGATTTTAAGAGAGGAGAAATGGTAATCAGTTTATTTATAATACAATGCCTAGTTAGTTTCAAGTGCTGTTAATTAATTTTTTTTTTTCTATTTATTAACAAAAGCGAATATTGAATATTGAATCAAAAATGTTTCATATATTTAGTTAAATGAGTACTGCATTATTCGTTTTTAAGAATGAGTAATATATAACTAATTTTATTTAAATGAAAACTTTTGGATAATTTTCTGTTTTGGTATCGATATATTTTAAAATTATGCTGCAACTATTAAAGTGAAATCAGGGGTCTGATGGCCGAGTGACTAGCGCTTTGGTGCTCGTTACAACAGGTTTCGGTTTCGAGTCCCGGCAGTGTCATGGATGCTTATAGTGGTTCGGAATCCATTTTAAAAGTCCCTGCTCTAATATGATCGTAGAGCGTTGTAGAAATAGTGTTACTCGCATCCGTAGCACACGTATACACGTGCACGTGTATACGTGTGACGCTACACGCACGTGCACGTGTAGCGTGACACTCTTCACGCTACACGCCCCCTCCGATCATCAATCATGATGGAACAACTCATGGTGTAGTTCACATTCAATCTGTAGTTGTCTCGATATGTGAAGGTCGCACAGACATTCGATAATTTTATGAATCTCATTATGTGTGACACCGAATATCTGCTATTAGATTTGATAGGCATGTTGTTCTCATTAATACAAAACACTAATTGCATGTAATATAACTACCCACAATACAGCTTGTCTGCTGTCAAATTTGAGTGATGGGTTGTTATTAATAACTTGTCAACAAATATACGTCCTCTCTCCTGTGAATGAAATGCCAAAACTCTTCCCATGAGAAGAAATACTGCATCCTTAAAAGTCTTCCCTGGGGCCTGAATGGCCGAGTGTCTAGCGCTCTGGCGCTCGATGCCACAGGTTTCGGGTTCGAGTCCCGGTTGTTCCATGGATGTTTGTAGTGGTTCGAATCCACTTTAAGCCGTAGGCCCAGTCTCCTATGACTGTAAGAGAGTCAAGGAGCAGAAGTAAGACTTCTACCTACGGGTGCTCCAACAGAACAGAAGCTGCACCCCCTCCTTCCATGAGGGACACGACAACAACAAAAGTCTTCCCTGAACGCTACATCCTCTCCTCCTCAACCGTCAGTGATTTGTAGCTTAATGCAGAAGCAACATGACATGTATAAGTATAATACAAGGCCTTAGAATTATACTTTGGAGGGTGTAATAAAACATCAATAATCCGTAGCTAGATTCCCCCCTGCCCTTTAACTAAGCAAAATGTAGTTTATTTTTAAGAAATGGTCTTTGTTAACTACAGTTATTAATCAACAAATTCAAACCAAAATGATCAAATAAATTTTACAAATCAATAGCTAGTAATTCACAGTAATAAATGTTTTCTTTTCTGGTTCATTGGTTTTTTTTATTATTATTTCATTTCAAAATTGTAATTTTTTTAAAGATCTTTTCATTTCAATGTTTAAAACTGAGTGACCAGTTTCATAATTAAAATTTAAAAAAAAATTCTATTCAACAAGAAAATGAAGATGATCAGGCTACGACATTTTTGCTTATTTGTCATGGTGGCTAAAAGATTTAACTTATAATATTATCAGAATATGTGCATTGTCTGATAGTTAAACTTGTTCGGTTTGCCAGAAGTTGAATCAGCATATCTATAGAATAATAAAAAAAAAAAATCTCTATTTCTGTGTAAAGAGTTAAGCATCATAACAGATCGAACATTGCAAATAAACGCTTATTTTAATCATCCAGAAAATATTGGTAATATTGCCAGATAGCCGAAAACAACTTCGAAGAATTTTAAATAGTAAACTGCATAATAACAACCCATCACTCAAATTTGACAGCAGATAAGCTGTGTAGTGGGTAGTTATATTACATGCAATTAGAGTTATGAATTAATGAGAACAATCTGTCACTCAAATCTGATAACAGTTATTCAATGTCATGGATAATGAGACCTCCATGAAATTAGCGATTGTCTGGGCGACCTTCATACCCTAAGCAATTACAGATGGAATATATCATAAGTTGTTGCATCTAGATTGGTGATAGACCATGGGCTGAGAAGTCTACTCCAATGAGAAGTGAGGGAAGCTGGCCACCATTCTTGACGGATTTTCTTAAAGGAAATTTTTGGAGAAGAAAGGACAGTTCTGCTACGTGTCGATAAAAAGTGTTGTCTTTTTCTATGAAGTGGTTGAACTGACCTGGAGTTTCCGTTTTGTTTTGTTTTTTTCAAAGCGAGCCTATTGTGGTTTCGTGTATCACGCAATGTGACCACGTGTTTTGATATTCAGCGTTTTTTTTTTTTTTTTTTTTTTTTTTCCAATGGCAGATTATGAACAGTTACAGCAAAAAAAAAAAAAATAAATAAATAACGAAAAATAAAAAAGAACAAATAATACAACAAAACAGGCTAAAGCAGAGTTCATTAATCCAACATAATGACAAGTTGTAGATCTTTTAGCCATTGAAAAGTGTTACCAGGTGCACCACGGGGGGAGGTAGATCTACTGCGCACCTTGATATTCAACGTTAACTCGAGAATTCTGAAAATCTCCTACCTTGGAGTGAACTGCACTTGTGAATTAAATTAATTTTTTATTTTTTACGTAAATGGAGTTCTGTATATATATTTAATGTTTGTAAATAAAAAAGTAAAGTGTTTCCATGAACCTAAAAGTGGCTCACTTCTTGAAACAGTTATAGGTCTAGTATAGGACGAGGCATTACATTATGACGAGCACCAACAATGCTTGAGAGGGATTCATGAGAATATCATTTAAAATTTAATCACACAAACATGAAATGTCAGTATCAAAGTCAATTTAAAGTAAAGTTCTATTAAATAATTAACCTAAATGTTTAAAATTAAGGATGTGTGAGTCGGGAAATTCGATATGGAATTACCTTCAGGTGGTAAGTTCCTGGTGCAGAAAATAACCTGCAGAAAACAAATGAAGTACTGCATGAAACAATCATAAATCTTATGATTTCTGTAGCAAATTGGCATCTATAAATGATTGCATTAAGGGAAGTTAAAATTTCTCAAAGAGGACTATACTTATAGATGGTCTTTCAACACATAGGTTAATAAATTAAGATGATTCTTTCAACTCTGATGTGCAATTGTGTCCTTTGACAAAAGGGGTTATTCCCAATCAATTATTATCGAGAGGGGTTTAATGTTTCATTTTTAATTTTTGCTGAATTTCATCCCTGGGATTCTGTTATATTTTTATTTTTAATTAAATTTTAAATTTCAAGTTTTATTCACTAAGTTACTTTTTCTGTTAAATTTTTGGCCATATCGCAAAATCAATGCCGTTGGGATGTGGTCACTATTTTTTAACTCCAACTGGGTATAAAATTACCAAATGTGGTAGCCCAAGTTTCTTGTGCTGTTTGCAATTCACTTCACTTACAATCGCAACCCGTTACTTGGTGCACTTTGTCGAAAAGATTTTTGATGCCAAATCCCAATAGCCCCTATTGTGTGATTTTACCAAATTTTTAATTACTTAGCCCTTACATGGAAAATTAGTAGCTTTTAAATCTGTATTGATACACTACAGTAAACGTCCGATGCTGCTGACATCCATGAAATATAGGGTTGTGGAAATGATAACAATTGATTGTTTGGATTTTACTGCAGATAATTTATCATCAAACCTCTTATTTGTGATTGACTTCATAATTATAAGCAATTGTCGGATCATGTTCAATTAATGCTAAAAGATTAGCTGCAATAATAATAAAAAATATCTCAATTTGCAAATAATTATAACCGTAGATTTTTTAATGTAGATAAATAAAAATCTACTTTGGTTTATGTTTTTGAAAATATTTTATTTCAGTAAGAATTTATATTAAAATATAATTTAATGCATTATTTTGTTTATACAAAAGCTTTTATTTCAAATTATACGATAGTTTTTTCTCCCATTTTACACACACGAGACAGATAATACTTAAAAGTTCTCTCTGAAGGCGATGTTCCCCTTTAACACCTATCGACGGACTGTCTTTGGTATGCAGAAGTCATACGATAGGAGGGCCACCAATGTACAACAAAAATAAACCTATAAGCGTAGTTAGTGATGTAGGAAGAAAAAAAAAAAAAATGAGAAAAGGATCTATACATTTTCCAAATGAAACTGCAGCTGTTACTATATCACAAAACATTATTTCTCTCTTCAAAAACAACTTTTAACTACAATATTTTTAAGAAGATAATTTATATTTTTAAAGGCTGTGTTCTTCTTAAACATTATTGTTCGTAAATGTATTTTCTACCTTTGCCATTTGCAGTCTACATAAATTTGTATAAACAAAGATTATATATGATTTGTAGAGGTTAAAAAACTACTTTATTTAAAAATGAATCACGTTTCATGAATCACTAATGTTCTCCAATAATGCATCATTGAAAGAAATTTGCGTAAGTTTCTCTTATTGTTGATTAATGTGGAAATCCTTGACCGCGTAGCGGCCACTAGCTCCTTCATTGTAAAATGTTGAAACATAGCGGTGGTCTCATGTCTTTTGAGTTAATAAGAAAAATAGGTAATTAAATGCCATTTTTTAAAAGAATTATTTGTTTAATAAAATTATAAAATGAAAAATAACAAAAATTTCAGAAGTGTAGATGTGTGTGTAAGTTTGTGATCTTTTCAAAAATTAATTATGATTATTAGGGTTTTTTTGCGTTTCTTATGAAATAGATTCTGGTGTAATAAGGATTGTTAATATCATACTATTGCTGAAAATAAACAACGAAAAATCCTTATGCATGTACTCAAGCAATTTGGAATTTCAGTCGATCGTGGAAAATCAAAATATCACTCATTTTGCTAAATTTTATAATTCTTATGAATTTTTTTAATTAAAAGATTAATTATGAACATTTATTTTTATACTCAAGTATTTATAATTCGTTGAATACTAATTGTTTGTCAGTTAAGTAATTAGTGTTTGCCAGTCTATTGTTTTATGGAGATATTGTAATCATTAATATATAATTCTACTAGGTATTGAAATTTGATTTAAAATGAATGCGAAAATCTCTTATCTAATTCTTTGTTCGTTCGTTTGTTTTTTATAAATTTACACATTTTCTTTTTTGTGTGTGTACTATAATATTAGCCTTAATTACAAAAAGTATTGAACTTGTCTCTGGCAATAATTCTTTGGCACGAACTAAAACAAAATAAATAAATAATTATAAATAGATCTCCGTAGGCGTCAGAGAGCATTCGAAGTCACAAATTAACTACCTTACATTGACGAAAAATTTCTATACTCCTTGTAAAAGTATCGAGAAAATTTGAATTTACATTTTTTTATCAAAAATGGTTACGAAAGTGGAGGTGGAATACTGGTAACAAAATAATTTTTCTATTTTTTTTGTAAATGAATGCAATTTAATTTGATGCTGTATTGAAATTGAATTTTTCTAATTTTTTTAAACATCATGTAAATTTTTAAATATATATATATATATTTTTTATCCAATCTATGATATCTCGTATAGAATTTAAGATGCATAGGATTTTTTGTTTGTTTGAATGATTAATTTATGAAAATAGCTATGATTAAATATTAAATTGCTTGCAGTTTATTATTTTTGCTTGCAGTGTTTATTACTTGATTTTGATAAAAATAGAAATAGTAGTTTGATACAATATGTTATTTTTAAATGCTTAAGGAATACTAAATATTTGTATATATATATATTTTTAAATACTGATATGATAATCCATTAACTATTTTAGTGGAGAATGAGGCTATGAACCTCGCTTCAAGGATCTACAGAAGAAAATTCTTAAAGCAGTTCCTGAAGCTGAGGTTACTGGCAGAGTTGGAAGACTAAGTACATCATTTTCATTTGCAAATTTTCCTTTAAAATATAATTATTTAATGCTTTATTATTCCTCCATTCACTGTCTTTTATAACAAGACTTAGAAATATGAGTAGATTTTACAAGAAAAATTCTTTGTGATATATTTTCTTTTCAAAGAAGTTAATAAATTAATTTTACTATAAAATATTGTGTTATTATTTATCAGTTATTCGCAATGTTTCTTTAAAGATAAAAATTTTTAAAAATTGTATTGTTTCTTAAAATTGTAAAAATCCCTGAAAGAGAGGGATTGTGTTTCAATTATTTATAACTCAATATTTGTTTCAACTCTAAAATGAACTATTAATGAGATTAAATTTTTCAGAATTTTTATTTTTATAAAAAAAAAATTTCTTAATTTTTATAAATTTAATATTATTCATAAAAGGTTTTAAGACTTTTTTTAACTATTACATATCCATTCTTAACTATTAAAACCCAATTATTATTAAATCCTCTTTAAAAATTCAATTTTATCTTATTGCATCCATATTCCCCTTTTACATATTCTTTAACTATAAATAATATTTCTAGTTTAAAGAGATAAATGTCTGACACTTTAAAAGATAAAAAAAAATTAGGTACTTGCGTATTAACGGTACCTTGGCGACAGTTGCGCCAACCGCAGCTACAGATTTGGCGGTTTTTAAGTGGCACCAATCTATTCTATTCTATTGGTTTGGTAACCTTAGTAGCTGTTAAATTGTCGACACTTAAAAACCGCCAAGTCTATCACCAAGGTACCGTTAATACGCAAGTACCAAAAATTATTATTATTGTTTTAATTTGAAGTTCGATTAAAAAATATTTTTGGTGGTGAAAGAATGGCTTCTATTTAAAATTGGATCTTATTTCATTTTTAAAATGTACTATATTTTTGCTGAAGTTGTCAGAAATTTTCAATGTGAAGAAAATGTAAATAAATGTAAATATTTTTCTTTAGAAGAAGAAAAGTCCATTTTCTTCAAATTCATATTGAATTAAAGTCTCCAAAATTTTTGAAAGATAGCTGGAAAACTATTTGAATATAAATTTCCTTTCTTAGCATTCAAATAAAAATTGGCTTTTTAGTTTTCTTATTTATTGGGAAAGAAATAAAATTTTCTTTTGTTGCATTGATAGTTTGCAAAGGTATATTTATTAATTCTGTATGTGTGAATGCCATTAATTATTCTTTTAAATTTTCTGAGTTATTCTATAAGTTTAAGATGTTTATATCTATACGTTAATGTTTTTTTTTTTTTTTTTTTTTTAATCCTCCATATAGAGTCATTCGAAATTGTTGTCAATGGCGTTCTTGTCTTCTCCAAGTTAAAAAAGGATAAATTTCCAAATTTCGATGAAGTAAGTTCACATCTATATACATATTCACATTTTCAAAAATTAAAATGTAAATTCATTTTTAATATGACTTTCTGTACATTAATTTTTCAATCAAAATGAACTTATCATTTTTGTTGTTGTTTTTTAATGTAAGATAGAAGCTTGACTTATATCTAAAATTTTGTGTAAGTTTTATATTAATTATAATATTATCACTCCAGCAAAAACTGTTTCTCATAAATATTAAATATTAAAAAATAATTTTTATAGAGTTCTTACTGTGAAGTAAAGAAATGTATCAATAATGATTAATATTCCAGGCCTGGATTGTTACACATATTCTACTGTTATTTAGTATTGCTGAATAGCTTTAAACTAAACTAATTATTTAACTTTTTAAATATCATTATGTTATTTTCCTCTAAATTCAATTAGTTGACATTCATAATATTTATTGTACAATTCTCTCCAGTACCATATTTGCGAAAAATCTTGCATTCAAAGTCAGAATATCTTCAATTTGAATTCCAAACAGATTTCTCATTAATTTTTTATTAAGACTGATAAAAATCTTTTTTCTTGTGAACTAATAGCATTTTCAAGATGTTTACATTTAAAAAGTGCAAACACATCTATACATAATTTTTAATTCAACTGATAAGAATGTTATAATAAAACGTAAAGTAAATTAATATTACTATTTTCAATTTCCTGTTTGTAAGTGAATGTTTCTCTCCTCATCACTAACATAATATTCAGTATTTCAGTAGTCAATATAAAATATATATATATGCTACTTTATATTTTAAAAACAAGATTTCTTTTTCCCTCATGAATATTAAAGGATTAACTTGATTATGCTTTATTCAAATGTGATCAGTAAAAGAGTAAATATTAACTTTTATTTATCAGGTAATATTTTTAATATATGTGGGGGAAAAAAGGTATGTTAACTTGAATATATTAATAATATCTCTATATTTTAATGTTAACATGCTTAAGTTCATGTAATCTGGAAATATTTATTTAAACAAAATTGTTTCAAGTTGCAGGGATAATACCAGAGATCTATCTTTCCCAGTGTTTCATAGTATTTGGATTCATTAGATGAATAATCTAAAAATATCAATGCTGTTTTTTAGTCTTTTAAATTTAAATTCCTAGAATATTATTAGATTTTGGAGGTTACTTTTTAATACACTTTTATATTTTTTTCTTTTTATTATTTTAAATCAATATAATAGAAAAAGTAAATTATTTATAAAGAAAATATGATTTTTAGTCTTAAAGATGTTTTTAACTGAATAATTAATGAAATTAAAAATTTTTTATTTCCCAATTAGATTTTTTTTTTTTTTTCAGCATCAAGTTAAAGAATTGTATAAAAACTTAATACATTTTGTGATTTATTAAACTTATTTAATAAAATTTCAAAATAATAATAAATACACTCAAGAGCCAAAACATTATGACCACCCCTACATTTTGCAATGAATTCGCCTGGATGACATGGAAGGCACGTGATAAGGTGGAAGTGGTATTTAACTGGTATTAATCCATGCCAAGGCGGGTTGAAGCTGTGTTGCGCTCCAAAGGTGGGCCAACTCGTTATTGACAGGTGGTCATAATGTTTTGGCTCTTGAGTGTAAATAAAGTAACTGTAAGAATTACAAATCTTAAAGATAAAATTAATATATCATAATTATTCTTTATTTAACAAAGTTTCTTAATTTTTTTCTAATGTTTTAAGGCTTCTTTATTATATTTTATTATTTACAGTGATTTTGTGAGCAATTCAATAAATATGAAATTTTTAGATTGTGGAAGTTGTTGCTTCAGTCGAAGAAGGCGAAGATGTCAAACAACTTTGATAACCTATAAATGGTTATCACGTCAGTCGGAATAAACTGATGATTGATATCTCATTTCATAGTGGATCCATAACAGATGCATATGACAGCTTCTTCTGTAAGGGTTTCCAGGAAGGAGCTAGATGAATAAATCGGTTTTGGTGACACTGTGATTGCCATGTCAGTCATCAGATCTGCAGCTCTATGTTTCATTTATTGTAGTTGAAATACCTGTGTATGTGATAACCAATCTCAATTTAATGATCTCAATAAATATATTTCAAAAGAATCGAGCAAAATCATTTTTGATTCATACTTATATGTAAATTATTTAAAAAGTCATTACGCATTTTCAACTTGGCTAATTTTATCATTTTATAGATACAATTTTATTTTAAAAATTGACTTGCTTAAAAACCATATCAATTAAAATTATAATTAAATTAAATGTTAGCAGAGCAACTTATAATTCATGTAAAATATCATGCTGATAGCAAACCATTAAATAAAATTTTTATGCATGCATTTTTATTAAATCATTTTTAAGGCATAATTACAGTTAGAGGATCTTTTAAAAAGAAATTTAGATCATTTTATCTAAATTGTATACAAAATTTTGATTTATTTAAAATTTTTGTGAAAGTTTTTTATTTAAATAATGACTTCATTAAAATGCTTTAAAAATATTTTTTTAAGTTTCAGCTTTAAAGCCAGGTTAATTAGTTTAAGTTAAATAAAAACTTTCTATACACAGTAAAAAGTAAAAATGTGAGGAAATAAAAAAAAATAAAATGGGATAAAGAGAATAACGGAGGTAGTATTCTCGGATTCATAGTATTGTGATTGTGAAGGCTCATAAAGTAGGAGAATAAAAGTAAATAATTGAAAAGAAATAATATTATGGATAATGAATATAAAATAATTCATATTAGGTTAAAAAATTAATGCAAATCAACCTTCCATGTATTCTACATTAAGGTATGACACCAATTCAAATAATTCTTCTGCAAAATCAAATAATCTTTGATTTATTTCTGCTAAATATCTTTCAAATCATATAAATGGAAAAAAAATATATATCCTATTCTATAAAATGAATAAAATTGTACAAGTTCATTTTAATTGGAATAAATAAGATTCCAATTGAAATAATAAAGCTGCTTTTAGACAAACCAATTGTGGAATCATTGATAAAGTTTCATTTAGAACAAATATGTACAATCTCTTTAGCTTCCTTGGTCCATATTTTATGATTAAAATCTATCTAGGATACTCAAAGTATATTAATTCATCTATTATCATTAAATAAAAAAAATAATGTGCAGATGAAATATCCCCCATAACAATTGAATAACCATATTATGATTATTCTATTTGAGTGCAGTTTTAATTTTTAAACCATTGAATAGGCCAAAAAATTTCTATCGTAAGAAATAAAAATAGGGAAAGTAAATTAGTATTTAAATAAAATGAAAACTTCATTAACTTAAATATCTTTTCATAATTAGATTTCAAAAATTAATTCATAGAAATCTCAAATATATTATGAAGATCTGCAATTTCATATAAATTTTGTATGAATTAGAAAGCTGCAAGTTAAATAGTCCTGGTTTTATTAAATACTATTGATGAAATAATGATGTGGAAAATTTCTTTTATCAGTTGAAAAAGTAAAAACCAAACACAAAAATCCTTTATCTACATTTATTTGTGGGATTTTATCAAAAATTGAAAATTATTTTATCAAACATATGTCAATTTTTATTGGAAGATTAAATGTTGTTGACATTGACACATTTTCAACATATGTTTAATCTGCATTGAATTAAGCAAAGTGGAATATTTTCTGGTGCAATGCAACTATTGAGTATAATTATAATTGGAGGTAAGCTGTTTAATACTTTTCAGACATACATTCTATTTTGCTCTATATGTCTTTATTTTTTAATAATATACAAATTATTTTGCTAGTAAAAAACATAATTACTTACATAAATAATCTTGTACTATCCATAAATTTTATCCCATTGTAAACTGATATGTAAAAAATAATAATTCATAATATTTTTATAGCTGCTTTTCCTCTGAGAAATGTTTGCACTTATACTAATGTTGTTGGGAAAAATTAACCAAGCAATGAAATAAAAAAATCTTAAAACTAGCATCAAAATAAACAGAGCACTTTAACTACAAAAATACTTTGCTCCTTGCTGTAGATAAATATTTTAAAAATAAATTTTACTCTCCATCAAATAAATAAAAATAAGTGGTATTCGTACATGTTATAAAATAATCAAACAATGCATTTTAATATGTATAGCTGTCATGTCTCCAAATAGATTCAGCTGAATGAATTATAATAATACATTCTGTGCATCAACTTTGTTAAATTATATTTTTATATAATATACATGAATCAGTATAAAGATTTTAAATTTAAAAAACATTTATTTTGACTTTCCTATAATTCTGCATTTTATTACAGAAAACTATAAGCAAGAATATTACACTTATTACAGTGTTAAATTTTCATCTTTTGTACTAAAAAGATAAATAGAACTCTGAAACCCTCTTTACTCTTAGTTATTAATAGTATTATAAACAGAAACTTGTGTTTCTGGGGATTTCAGATTATTTTCCTTCATTTATTTATTATATAATACGGTTTTACATGGCATAGATGCTAAGCATTATTTTTGCGTTAGTATTTTTATTACACAAAATTCTATCTACTGCAAGTTTCCTCTTTAAAACTGCTGTACTATAAATATTGTGCCAGAATGGCATTCCAGAAGTTTAACCACCTCTAAAAATGTTTATTCTGAATTATGGTTACTATGTATACAATTTAGCAGTCCCTCAACCTTAATTCGTGATGCACCCTGGATAACACTAAATCTGCTGCTACATATTGTTGAGCCGAAGGACCCCGAACTAAAATGCCCAGCATTCTAAAGCAACCACTATACTATACTATATATATATATATATGTATATGTGTGGGTGTAATATAATATAATATAATTATTATATATATATATACATATGTGTGTATATATATATATATATATATATATTACCCTATAACCAATGCATATTTTCAACTGCTGCATTGCTTGTTGGATTTTTGTGAAAATATTCTTAAATGTATCATTTTAATGATGTGATATTTTTTTTTTTCTTTTTAACTTATATTAATTTAAATATTTTCTTTTTCAAGATTAGTTCAAGATTAGATGCATACAACTATTTTCAGTTTCATTTAAAACTTTTATTAACCTTTTATTATTACTTGTTCAAATTGAGATTTCACATTAGATTAGATTTTGATCTGATAGCTGCAGAAATTCAAGAGAAACTAATCATTCAATTTTGTTTATTGAACTCTGTGTTTAAGCTTTCAAGACAACTGCTATTTTGTTTAGATCAAAGTTGGTCAATTAACCACCAGATTTAATTTATTGAAAAACATCCAAAGTCAGATCTGTCATTCCAAGCAATAGAGTAATTTTCTGAAAAACTGAGGAAGGTTTTTGAAAATATTTTAAATTATACACCACTACAGTCTTTATTTTGTTAATGCCCTACATAAGGCTTAGTTAATTAATTATTTTTCATGGAATTACCAAGACAGGAAACAGTTAGAACTGTCCAACTCAATAATGTATACAATAAATTGCAAACTTGTAAGTGTCATTTAAAAACTGAATTCCGTGTTATTGCAATTAAGAAGTTATGATTTTGGGGTAATAATAATAATAATTTGATTTTACTAGTAATTTATTGCTTGCAACTTTTTAAAAATAGCTTTTATTGCTAGTAATTTATTGTTTGCAGCTTTTTAAAAATGGCTTTGCTAGTAATTTATTGTTTGCCATTTTTTTTAAAAATAGCTTTGCTAGTAATTTATTGTTTGCAACTTTTTAAAAGGACTTTGATACTAATTTATTGTTTGAAGATCAGAATGCCTTACATAAGTAAGATTAGTTGACTTATTATTTTTCCTGGAATTTCCAAATTCGAATTGTTCAACTCGATAATGTATACAATAAATTGTAAAATGCTGTAAACTAGTGAAATGTCATTTAAAAACTGAATTCTGTCTTAATGCAATTATGATTTTCAGGGGGTTAAAAACTCAGAATGCCCTATATAAGTAAGATTAGTTGACTTATTATTTTCCTGGAATTTCCAAGATAGGAAACAGTTCGAATCTGTCCAACACGATAATGTATACAATAAATTTTAAAATGCTGTAAACTAGCGAAACGTCATTTGAAAACTGGAATTTTGTTCTATTGCATTGTGTAGTTAAAATTTTTTTTGAGGGGAAAAACTCTGAGGAATAACGTGAGCCAAGCAACGGATTGTCAGTTGACTATGCTTGTTTTAATTTGATTACGTTGGTTACTTAAATTTCATTTACTTATCATTTATTCATCTACATATTCAGATCATGAAAAAAGTTGAAACATTTCGAACATGCATGAAGATTTCGATTTCGTTTATAACAGATATGTTCTATATTTATTAAACAAGCAATAACAGATGGGCTGAAAAGTTCCTAGGCTGAGACATAGATAGCACTACTAGTATTAAATCCATATGATTTTTAGTTAGCCCTAACCTTCAAAAGGCACGTGTATAAATTTGACAGCTGTTGCAATATTAGTATGTGAGTTATAGCATTTTTAGTGAAGCAGCTTTTGCTAGTTTGAAAAAAAATGGTTAAAAAGGAATTTCGTGTGTTAATTAAAGCATTGCTGTTTGACGAAAAAAATATAGTATTGAAGCCAAGGCTCGGCTTGATAAACATTATTCGGGCTTTTGCACCAGGAAAATCAACCGTAGAGAAGTGGTTTGATAAATTTAAACGAGGCGAAATGAGCACCGAGGACAATGCTCGTAGTGGACGCTCCTAAAGAGGCTGTTACCGACGAAAACATCAAAAAAGTCCACAAAATAATTTCTGACAACCTTAAAGGAAAGTTGATTGAGATAGCTGAGACCCTAAAGATATCAATGGAACGTGTTGGACATATCGTGAATGAATATTTGGATATGAAAGCTTTGTTCAAAGTGGGTGCCGCGCGAGCTCACAATCGACCAAAAACCACACTGAATTGATGATTCTAAGCAGTGTTTGGAGTTGTTCAATCGTAATAAACCCGAATTTACTTTTCAGGCCACCTGTTATGTTCTGATTTTATTTTTCTTTAGTAATTTATTGTTTGCAACTTTTTAAAAATGACTTTGATACTAATATATTATTTGCAATTATTTAAAAATAGCATTGATATTACTTTATTGTTTGCAACTTTTAAAAGGGTTTTGCTTTTTGCAGATCTGTACTAGGCATTTTCTTTTTACTTTATTTCAAGGACAATCAAATATTTATCATAAAACCAACATAAATTTGTAAAAAACAATTATGACTTTTTATAATTGGAGTTGTTTTGGGAGTGGCATCGTGTGACATTGATTGCTTCAACAAAGAAACCATAAAATGCCGCCCTGATTTTGGAAAAGATGCAAGAACATCTATCCTTGAGTATTGCAGGCAAGTATTAAGATATATATTGCTCTTGAATTTTGAAAACTTAAGTGCTACAATAATAACAGCCTTACGAATAATGAGATCTAAATTAGTTTTTATTTTTATTTTTACTGCCTCCCCACCACCAGATTCAATCCTTGTGTTCATTCCAAATTATATTGGAATAAGAAAGATGTAACGAAACAGGCAACTTTCCCAGTGCACCCTGGATAATGTTGAAACTGCTTCATATCTGTCTTTCTAGAGACGAAAGTATTCAAATCAATGTGTCAAGTATTCGAAAAGAACATTATTGTTTGTTCTTAGTTAAGCTATTTTGGACCAAATCCTTTTCCACTTAAAGGATATAAAAAAAAAAATATTATCGAATAAGTTGATATACAGGTTACTTATAAAATTTAGAATTTAATGTAAGAATAAAACACATAATAGCAGTTTTAAAAAATTAAAAACTATAGAATTCCAAACAATTTTCTTTTTTTTTGTAAAATCTCGTTTTCGCTTTGAAATTAAATTGTTTTTGTTTTCACCAGACGATCTTTTAAAACAATTTTACATTAATTTTCTTCCTAATTATTTTTTTAATTATTTTATAATTACTCACTTATTTTGTAAATAAATATAATATATAAAAAGCTCGTGAAAGAAATTTAAAAATTTAAAAAATTTCAGATTTTAATGAATATATTCAAAATTGAAAGTGGTCAAGAACATTAAAAACCCCGCTCCCCCAAAAATATTCATATATTTTATGAGTAAAAATTTTAACTCTGCACTTATAAGATTTTAATTAAGGGAATAAAAGGGAAAAAGGAATAAAAAATATTTATTTTTACACGTGTTACGAAAAACAAACGCAATATTAGTGTAAAATGATTGCTTTTATGACAAGAAATATTTTTAAATTATGTTATGTAACGGCAAATTTCTGGCGCTGGATGCCGCAAGTTTCAGGTTCGAGTCCCGGTGGTGCCATGGATATCTGCAGTAGTTCGGAATCTATTTTAAACCATAGGTCAACAAAGTAACAACAAAAGTGGACAAAACCTATTTTCTATGTTCGAATACTTATTATTACCAATTTTCGTAGTGATTGGTTGTACGGTATAGAAGTTGATATAGACATTCTTTTCAAGGAATTGTCAAGAATTCCTCTATATCCTCAATAAAAGAGATTTGAAAACTTTGACAGAGAGAAAAGAGGAAAAGAAAATAGTTTATGTAATGTTGCTTTTTTGCAACCTCTATCAAATGAATTAAGGACCGATATTTGAGCAAAGATTGAATCGTAAGACAGTGAATCATTTTATATTTCAGGACTCACGTGCCGTTTGTGAAGTGCATCAGAGACTCTTGCGCCAAGTGCAAAGTGGGTTTCTTGCCAGAAGCAGAAAGATGGTGGGCAGCAATAAAAGATGCCTGCACCGATGGAACTGCTTTAAACAAAAGTATTAACATTTTTTTTTCTTCGTAAAGACATATAAAATCTATACATCTATTATTTTTAAAATTCTTAAACGAAGGATGTGCATTTTTTTTTAATCTAATTTTGTATTTTATTTTTTGAGGAAATTTAAAGCCAAATCACAAAATAGGGATCGTAGGGATCTGGCGATTTTTTTTATCGCCAAGTGGGCGAATACCACCAAATGTAGTAACCAAAGTATTTCCTAATGCCTTATTGGTAAATATTAATTACGGGTTTTTGGATTGGCCAAGATTAATTATAAATTTTAATTTAATTATTGGAAAGTTCTAAAAGATTTAAAAAACTGTTATTTTTAACAACAATTCATTTCACTTGTTCATTAATTGTAGTTTTATTTCGTGTGTGCTGACCGAAGTCTTTCGATTAACAATGTATGGTATTGAGGATTTTTACTTTGGGAACAAGGATTCCAACTTAAATTAAACTCTACTCATATCTTTACTTATATTTCAATGTTATAAAAAGCGGGAATTCTGCACTTTAGCATTCCAATTTCTTTTCTGCGCCAAAATGCAGTGAAAAAATACCGCCACGTCCACTTTGTTTGTTTAGAAGAGAATTCGGTGAAAACCGCAAAGGAAAAAAATTATCAAACAAGAGGATTGCAAAAAATACAGAACTCCCTAAAAATCATAATCATTAAAAAAAATTAAATTTTTAAAAATAAAAATCATAATCATAATTTTTTGAATAGATTTTATTGAGATTAAATAATAAATAGTGCAAAAAAAATGTAATTAAATTAAGTGAATCTGGGCAATAATTTTAAGTATACAGATACAACTGCACAATAATACAAAGGCGACAAGTAAACGTGAGGAAAATTAATTATATCGGCAGGTTATGATATTCAACCAACATAACTGACAGAAAATAGATCTTTCAATTTTGGCTGCTGTGTCGAAGGTGATGAGCACTTGCCTGCACTTTAAAAATTATACTTCCGCGTTAAAGTACAGAAAAACACAAATAATGAAATATAATCTTTTTGGGGTAGAGGCTATAGGATAATTTTGCTTTTTCTCAGCAAGATGACTTAGCTAGCCTGGACTATGTAGCCTGGAGAGCCATCGGTCATTTAGAAGCGGGTCAAACGCAATCTACTGTAGCAGAAGTGTAAAGAGTTTCTCAACGTGTTATTTCCAGACTATGAAATCGGCTTTTGGATACTAGAAATGTTCGCCAAAGATTGGTGCAAGGTCGTACGCGTGAGACAAAACAAAATGACGATCGGCATTTCACACTAACGGCCAGAAGAAACCGCTCTATGAAAGCCACATTCTTGCAAAAACACCTTCAGAGGGCGACTGGTACCAGAGTCTCTACTCTGACTGTTCGAAACCGACTCCACCATGTAGTTTATATGCTCGCAGACCTATGGTTTATGTTTCGTTGATACAGGAGCATCGTGCTGTCAGCAGAAGGTGGGCACAGAAGCATCTCAGATGGGGACGAGATAAGTAAAGCAACATGCTCTTCACGAATGGGTTCCGCTTTATTATACAACCTGACAACAAGTGATTTTCATTTAGACAGAACCTGGTACACGGAATACTCCTGCACTTGTGTCTGAAAATGTCCCATTTGGCGGAGGTAGACTGATGGTCTGGGTTGGTATTTCTATCAATGGCGTACTGACCTGAACATTTTCAAGAATAGAGAACTGATTGCTCAGCGATATAGGAATGAGATCCTCAGACCTATTGTGGTCCTTTACGCTGTAGCAATAGGGGATAAATCCAATCTCATGGATGATATCGCCAAGCAACATCGTGCTCAATTAATAGATTATTTCTTTTTCGACCAAGGAATTTTACTAGATGGATTGGGCAGCATATTTCCCGTACATGAACCCAACAAAACATGCTTGGGACATTCTAGAGAGAAGAGTTTTTCAGTCGCTTATCACTCCTAGAAACAATTCAGCAGCTGAAAAGCTCTCTTCTACAGGAGTGGGAGAGAATACCCAGTCCTTTATGAATAACCTCATTGATTCCATGCCTCGTAGGTGTGCGACATTGTTTTCAGTCTGGGAAAACTATACAAGTTATTGAAACTCATTTGTATCAGAGAAATCACATTTTTTGTTTATTTGTGTATGCAGAATTAGAACAAAAGATGCAGAATTAGAGAATAATTTCTCTAATTCTGCATCTTTTGTTTACCGACAAATATCTTCAATAAAGTTTAATTATTCCTTGTTGATTACTTCTTCTTTTCACATATCTTTCAACACCTATGCATCGTAATATCAGCCATCAAAACATTTCCTCATCTGCAATTTATATCGAAAATCATAATAGCTACTAATTGTTTTGAGCAGTGTATTAATATTATGCTATTTACTTTTTAGAAACCGCGATATTTGAATGTATGATTTAGTTTCTTGTTAATGTGTCTCGTTAAATGTGTATCTAAATATATGGAGATTTTTTTCGCTTTCTTATGAATCAATAATATAGTGGTAATAGTCAATTATCGACGTTTAATTGACTATTGCCACTATATTATTGATTCATAAGAAAACGAAAAATTATTTATACTCAAATTTTTTCTACATTTTAAAAAATAACAGCAAGAAACACATTAAATAAGTTTAAATTGGAAAGCATTTAATTCTTATTACAACACAAACGGTATCATGCAATATAAATTTTTTGGTTTATGACTTTTTCAGATCTCGACAGTAACATAGCTTGCATAACATCGGCAATTGCTGATGCAGATTGTACGACAGACTCTGACCAAGACTTGAAGGATATGCCAGATGACCAAGCAATGTGCAAGTCAGTGTCTGACATCTTTTTCTATTAAATTAACTTTAAGCTTGAAATATCTTATTTTTCTATAACTACATAACTGCGTTTATTTTTAAGAAATTCGGGATAGAGGAATAGTATTATCACAAAAAAAAAGTTAGCCTAAATATTCTACCCAAAATTCTATATTGTAAATTACCTTCATAATCCTATCTTTTTTGATAATGAGAATTTTTGAATCATATATTCAATATCTGTGGCCCGGGCCTGAATGGTCAAGTGGCTGGCGCTCGGTAATGCAGGTTTCGGGTTCGAGTCCCGGCGGTGCCATGGACATCGTAGTGGTTCGAATCCACTTTAAACCGTAGGTCCCGGTCCTAATAGGGTCATAGAGCGTTGCGGGGGAAATTGTTACTCCGCGTCCATGGCTTATCTTCAAGTTATATCTCTAATACTAACATTTCCTGGTCTAAAGAAGCCAAGTATTTAGGTGTAATTTTGATAGACGACTAACATTTAAAGCACATATTGACTACCTCCGAGATAAATTTAACACTCAATTTCGTAAATTATATTCTGTTCTAGGCAGGCACTCAAAACTAACAACTGAATTAAAAAACTAATATATTTAGCTTATCTTCGTCCGATAATAGCATATGCTAGTCCAGTCTGGGGCTCTACTGCAAAAAGTAATTTTCAAGTCTTGGAAAGATTGGAAAATAAAGTTTACGTATGATTGTTAATGCTCCCTGGTTCTTCCGTAACAAGGAAATTAAATTTGCTCTTTCCATGCCTAGTTTTCGGGATTATGTGGCTAAAATTTCTAACAATTTCTACACATCTCTCAATAGTTCTGATAATTCTGTAATTACTTCATTAAATAAAATTGATTATGATATTTCTTGCATACGTTTCGCAAGAGGCTACGCCATGTATTAAATATTAATCAGTAGACTTGTTTTTCTTTTTAACTTCTATCTCTGGTCCTGGAAATTTTTGATTAGGTTGCGTACCGAGTTTGTTTGTGTTTATTTCTTTTACTTCTGCGTGAGTGCTATGATGTGCTTCGGCTTCCGGTATTTTTGGTTTTTCTTTTTTATTTTGTATTTTTTGCTTTGTATATACTGTATTTATATTTTTTGTTTTTATTTTTCTCTATATATTGTGAAATTTGTGTTAATTATCAATGGGCAGTGACCGACTGCCACTGTATCTTATGTTGCCATTTGAGGTCTGGTCGCTTCGCGACCAAGATACTCCATTTACCTACACCGATTATCTCTTATCTTCAAGTTACACGCGCCCCCTGGGTAATGCAAAGTGAGTACGTCTGTGCAGCGCTTGCCTTAAGGCATACAAGACCAAGCTGTCTAAGTGTTTGCCAGCTGCATTAGAACAAAAAATATATATATCTGTGGCCCAATCATGTTTGTATCCTTAAAAGGTTTTAATTGTTGAAAACAGAATCGGCTGATTTTTATTTATTTGAGGATGTTTTAATATACTTTGAAATTGGTACTTCTTTTTTTTTTCAGGGAATTTGATAGCTTGAGAGACTGCCTTTATCAAAGAATCGAAAGTGCCTGCAGTAGGAATGTGGCGGATGATTTTTTGACTATTTATGGAGCTATGGTGGATTACCAGTTGAAGATATGTGACGAAGTTATTCTGAAGCAGAAATAAACAAAGAACCAACTAATCATCCATAATATTGCAACAAGAAACGAACGCATTATTCCTCAATTTTAAAAGTTATGAAACATCAATAAAAAATACATTTCATGCAATCTGTTATATATTATTTGAAAAAGATAATAAGTCATGTATCTGATATTTTTTTAAAGATTTGAAATTCAATTACTTTTTGTTTGATTAAATTATTTATTTTTATTTTATTATTTTTTTTTACTTTCCTAGTTCATGAACATGTATAGTTTGGTAGTGCGATAAAAATTTGAAGAATTTTAAGAGCATATAATAAAAAAAAACAATTTAAAACAATTGTTTTTTATTATTTAAGCTATCTAAAAATGTATGATTTTTTACTATTGTAATTTAGTTTTTCTGCTCATGAACTGAGATTTATACAGATTTCTTAATCCATAAAGGCCATATTGGCAGACGCAATTCTGTTTTTTATTGCAGGTAATATATTATTTTGACAAATAATTTCTGATCCTAAGTATGTATGTGCAATGTATGGAGTAATATATGTGCTTGCCAATATATATATATATTTATCATTATCACTGTCTCTAAAGTTATAAATTGAGAATTTTTCGTGCTAAAATGAGTGCAGAAACATGGACCTCAAACAAAATGTGAGCAAACACGTCGCCAATATCGCCAAACATCGAGAAATTACATTATGATCAAATAATAATTTTGCATTTGATTCTTAATGAGACCCTACTAACAGAAAACTACTAACTACTAACCAAATGATATTTTTAACAAATTTACTTGAATAGTTTAATGATGTGGGCATCTAAAATAATATGATACATTGCATATAAGGGCTGCAAATATTTCACTCCTATTTTAAAATAAAGCCTTTTATCTAACATATCAAAAAACCAAAATTATCTATTTTATTAACACCTTTACATGGCATCTATACTTGTAGTGGTTCGAATCCTCTTTAAACCGTAGGTCCCAATCTAATATGACTTTAGAGTGTTGAGCGTAAGGCTGAAACCCCTACTCCGTAAAAAGAAAACATCTCCTGTCTCGAAATCTGTCAGTAGGCAAAGAGACGGTCTTGACCCACCCTGGGGTGTTGCGCCTACGAAGAAGAAGATGAATATAGCTTATCTTACTAAAAGTACGGCTTAACCCACATCCTTGGCATATTTAGACATTAGCTTACTTTCTTCTATAATTTTTGGTATATGCATAAATTAAAGGTCTTTGATTTGACGCAGTATCTTCAAAAAACATGGTTGTGGATTAAACTAAATTAAAAACATTTTATACTATAAGGAATAAACTAAGATTAATACCGCTCATGTTTTTAACATCTCCTTGGTAACACGTTTTAAGCAACCAGTCATACTTCAATTTATGAAGCAACACGGTTATTTTTAGAACTTGACCGGTGAAAGCAGACATGTTGTTAAATGTATGCCTAGTAAACAAGGTATTAAATAAATAAAGCCACTTTTTGATTCCAGCGACTTAGCTGTGATTTATCTAATTTAATTTCTTGATATCCTTGACAAATATCCCATGTTAATGGTAAGCTAATGTTTTTTTTTTTTCTTTTTAATCTTTTAAAATATTTATAAAAACGGCTTAGTGTTGGAAAACCTTGAATTATGCTTCTGTGAAATGAGCGTTCAGTTAAACTGTAATACATTTAACCTTGCATCACTTTCGTAAATTGTTCTCAGTTGCTTAATGAAAATCTTCCGATTGAGAAGATATATCTTTTTTATTTATTCTTCTTGCATGTGTTTCATTTAGTTTAGAGTGTCTTCATTTTTAAAAGAATAACTATCAGAAAAAGATATTAAAAAAACATTAAATACACTTTTAAAGAGGACATCATTTTCATGTATATCTTACAGATATTTTTCTTTTTTATTTTTTATGGTACTTAAATATTATTATCATAGCCAAATACTATACATGATAACCTATTTACAACAAAACTTCCTTTTAGTAGTAGGTATTTGACATTCAAAGTTTTATTAATTGATTGATTGTTTTTGTTTGACATTTAAAATTTTATTAATTGATTGATTATTTTCATTTGACATTCAAATTTTTTTTTTTATTATCAGGGCCATTCTACGGAGTTTGAAACAAATAAATTAAAAATATTGAAAGAGGGGGAATTAAGATACATTTCCGTAAAATACATGTGGTTTTTTTACAAGTCATTGTTGCTGAAATTTCTAATATTGAAAATTTTGGAAAATTGGTGTAGTTTTCCTAAAATAAAAAGAAGAGAACATAGCACAAAGAAACCAAGCTGGTCCCACCAAATACAGAATAAACCATGCATATTCGGCCTTGCCGTCTATGTTGATGCATGACTAGGCAAATCTTACAATTTTCCACGCTTAGGATTGCAGTAGCATATTCATTTTTCATTGCCAGTGACGATACGATGAAAAAAACCCTTTTTTTATATTGAAGCAATTGTTCGTACATGAATAAGCCATTCAACAACTCTCAGTTTCAATTGGCACCCCCTATTTCCTTGCTTTTGAATCATACCGAAGAGAGAGCATAATTAGACATATACAAAAATAATGCAGTTTTCCTACAAAAGAAAAAAAATGATAAAAAACTGCCTTCCGCAATTATTAATAATAATGAATTTGTTGTTTTCCACATCATGTAATATAAAATAAAATCATTACAAAAATGCAAATGTCTGCTCTGTCACATATATGATTACTAGTCGTATTCTTGAACAAGTGAATAATAAAATAAAGTTCCAGTACATCTGTGGTATATTTTATAGCAATTGTAATAAAAAAAGCTCATTTTAAATTTTCATCCTATAATTCGAAGAGTATTAACTACAAAATTGCATAACAGGGTAACATGATTTTCATGTTTTGTTACTAATATGTTAACGTGCAATTTATTTTTAAAAATGGGAAAAATTTTTTTTTTTAATTGGTAACTTTTATTCCTTCTTTTTTTTTACATACGACAAAATGTAATTTAAGTATTTTCGTGAATTAGATTATCAAAATTGAATGGAATATATTAGTGGCGCAACTTGAAGAATAACCTACTAAAATCTATACATTAGTTCAATCATTAATTATTTCATTTCAATATTTTATTAAATATCAATATTAAATATATATATATATATATATATATTTATATACACATATATATTCAGCATTTCTGAAATGATTTATATGATGTCGATCTGCTGGCTTTTGCGACGCCATGTTGAACGATTGCGACCAAGTGACTCTGTATGGCGGCTGGTGCTTTCAAATGCATACGTCTTTAGCCCATGGGCGCGTAATCTGACCTCAAGCTTCACTTTGATCTGATTGGAGGCTATTTCACGGAGGTATGAGAGAGGCTAGCTAATTCGCGTGTTGATGGCAGACACCACGCCACTGGGCAGTCGGATCCTGCCAATCATTGAGGTCCTGTAGAGCAGGGGTCTCCAAACTACGGCCCGCCAGAAGGTGAATCGTCCATCCTTGCCCGCGACGGCCGAAATGGCTTATCGCCATTGCGTGCATGACCAGTTTGACGACGAAAAAGAAAAAGCACAGAGTGGTGATAACCTGTGAGCAAACGTGACAAGCATACTGCGCGATGAACCCAAGCATAACAACCTAACAATGAAATTGAAATGAATCCCACTAGCATTTTATAAACTAGTGAACGTCAGTCAGATTACCCTCACGCTAGTTATGTTGGGGTAAAGAGTGATATCGCATGTGTATGCTAATATCGTCTGAACTTTGTTTTGGAGATCTGTATAGATCACTGAATCAAACATACGATTATTGTCCTGAAAAATCCCTCAGGGAACGGAAGAAGCTAAATCGCAGCACGCATGGCTCACCGCGGGGGTATCCACTTGACCCAAAAAATACTAATGAGATTTGTGTAATCGTGATTTTTCACTGACGTAGTTTGTAGTTAGCGAAGCGTAATATGCTCTCTCAAAGAGCGCGTACTGGGCGACCTAGATCTCGAAATTATAGATAATGGCAGAAAAATTAAAATGTGTTTTGGCCCTTGGTACTTAGCTGGGTAAACAATATGGCCCTGAGGCTGGAAAGCTTGGAGACCCCCTGCTGTAGAGAAATTAGTGAAACAATACGTAAC